>PVIH01007929.1:31561-96004 GCA_004025045.1 Sigmodon hispidus
AAGAACCTGGAAACAACCTAGATGTCCCTCAACTGAAGAATGGATTAACAAACTGTGGTACATCTACACAATGGAATACTACTCAGCAGTAAGGAAAAATGATATTCTAAAATTCACAGGCAAATGGATGGATTTGGAGAATATCCTCCTGAGCGAAGTCTCACAAACTCAGAGAGATAAGCAGGGGATGTACTCACTCGCTAGTGGTCTCTAAACAAACAAACAAGAAAAAAAGCCAAACATGCCCAAGCGGCAAACCACAAGGATCCCACTCCACCTAGAGGAACACCTGACTCACTCTTGAGGGAGGGGGGAAAGAACTGGATTTGGCCAGAAGTGGAGACTGATCTAAGCATTACTGGGTCAGTGGGACCATGGGACTGTCTGCTCCCTGCCCAGGGAGGGGATGGGGAGTTGCAGAGGAAAAAAAATGACCAGATGTGTTGGGAAGGGGAAGAGACCTTGAATAAGGATATACAGGGATGAAAAAAAAAATTCAGAGGGAAAGATGAACACAAAGAAAATATAGGTGTAGCTATCCTATTTGTATTTCTTCCCTTGATAAGCCATGCCTATCATTCTTATCCTCTGTATAGTTATTGTTTACTCTTCCACATTTTAAATTCTTTTTACTGTGTTTTTTTTGATAAATACAAAATAAAGAAGGAAGAAAAAAAAAAGAAGTTAGTCCTATTGTTACAAGAATTTGCTGAATAATTAAAAGATATTTTTACACTGGGGTCATCATCTCCCTCAAACAGAAAAACCATCCAAATCACTTCCAAGAATAGCTTTCTGTTTTCAATGAATATAGGTCATAAAAAGTAAAGCTTTTAGTGTTCATTCAATAGAAAACACAACACCTGCTGTCACTGTAGGTTTTGTTGTAGACTTAAACATGAACACTAGATACAAATTCATTCACATGTAAGTATGATATACAGGATGGCAGCAAAGGGAAAGAAAATAATTCAGACCCAAGGACTACTAAACTGAATCATAATCAGAATTGGATGCAGGAATTGCAACCCAAATATTTGTTGAGAATGTAATGATTCTAAAAGATCATGTGATGCCATAATTTAAAAAAAAAGAATCTGCAATTGTTTTTGTTTGATTCCTAAAACTCTTGCAATTACTGAGCACCTTTGTCACAGTACTGAATCTATGACCATGTGCCTAATGTAGAAGGCCCAATGCTTCAGAGTTTCCAAAAGGGAATTCTGGGGAAACTCTGATTTACAGCTGGCCATTCGGAGAGGAGGTGAAGCAGAATGATCTTGGAACTGTAATTGCCACTTGAAGCCCAGGGTGGTCTTGTGCTACTGAACCCTTAATGGTAGGGTCTGTACTCACTGGTGTTGGATTGGATTGATTTGTAGGACATGCAGCTTATGTTGGACAATTTATTGATGTGGGAATAAACATAACATACATGTAGTCATAGAACTGTTCAGTGTTAAATCCTGAAGACAAAAACACTTATTTCTTTACTTCACAAATTGTATACTTAAAAATAGGTTTTGAGAAATACACTTAGATCAGGGAGAAGACACAGATGGTAAAGGTCCAATGACCCCACAGTTCAGTCCTTAGTCCCCATAGTGATAGGGAAAATTGACACCTAAACGTTGTCTTCTTATCTCATCTATCTATCTATCTATCTATCTATCTATCTATCTATCTATCTATCTATCTCTGGATTAATTATTTAACAAAGTATTTTAAAAACATGTTTATTAATTTAAGAATTTTGTTTGTTTGGGTTTTTTGTTTTCTTTGTTTGTTGAGACAGGATTTTTCTATGTAGCTTTGGAGCCTGTTCTGGAACTCAATCTGTATATCAGGCTAGCCTTGAACTTATAGAGATCTGTCTGCTTCCCAATCTGTCTCCCTAGTGCTGGGATTCAAGGCATGCATGCATCAGCACTGCCTGGCTACCTATGAACTTTATTCTCGCCATCTTTCTGCTGCTATCTATCTATGGCTTGAGTGAAATATTGTTTTTACTATGTAAAGTAGATTAAATTGTATGTTCCCCACATCTTTTTCAAGTCATAAAGAGAGGAGCAGAGAGGGAGGGGTGGAGGAGGAGGGTGTAGCAGACTTTTTCTTTGGGCTGCCAACTCACAAATAATGAACGAGACGTACACTTCTTATTAATTATGAAAGAGCTGCCTTAGACTCATTCTTATCTAGGTCTTATAATTCAAATTAACCCTTATTTATTTATGTATTTATTTATTTATTTATTTATTTATTTATTTTTCAAAGAAGTCACACTTTCTATCCTTGTATATCCTTATTCAAGGTCCCTTCCCCCTTCCACCACATCAGGTCATTCTTTCTTCTCCACAACTCCCCATCCCCTCCCTGGGCAGGCAGCAGACAGTCCCATGGTCCCACTGACCCAATATTGCTTAGTTCAGTCTCCACTCCTGGCAGAGCCAGCTTTCTCCCCCTCCTCAAGAGTGAGTCAGGTGTTCCTCTGAGGGGAGTGGGATCCAAGGAGTCAGTCCAGGGTGTTTCTGATCCCAAGCTGTTCAGTGGTTGTGTTAACCCATATTTTTAAATCTATGTTAGTTTTTTTTTTTTTTTTTTTTTTTTTTGGCATTACTTATTCTCTTACATCATGCTTCTCTGCTTGGCTCACGGAGTCTTTCAGACTCTGCCCTTTTTCTCTTGTCTCTCTCTTTCAATTTTCTGCTTGGCTGTAAGCTATTTTACAATAGGCCAAATGAGCTCCTTTATTAACCAATGGTAGAAATACATATTCACAGAGTACTGAAAATCCATTCCATAGTAGAATTCTTCAAGAAGTTAAGAGTAGCTGGTAGACAAGCCCCCATGTATCTTCCTATTTCTCCTTCTCCACATCTAAAATTATAAGGGAATGGTCACCACATAGCTTTTTACACATGTTCTGGAGGTCAGACTCAGGTTTTTACAATTGTGATGATTGTGTGAGTGGGACTTTACCAGCTATATTATCTTTCCAGCCCTTACACCATAAATTTTTTAAATCTTGTTATGGTAAATTCTCTACTTGTGATTATGCAGGGGTGTGTGAGGAGAGGGTTTCAGGGACAAGGACAAGGAGAAGATTAACCCAATGTTTAAAAACTAGACTGTAGTGACTTTTAGATGACAGAAGTCTGCAAAAGTCATTATTACACACTCATAGACTGCTTTTAGGAACTCTATCTTACTACCCTATTGTACTGTTAGGCATCAAGCTGAGGAATAAAATGCAGCCACAGTGGTTGTTTAACTTTCTTCTCTTCCTATTATGGTATGTAGTAACTTTTTTTCTTTATTTATTTTGTGTTTATCAAGAAAAACAGTAAATTGAATTTAAAATGCTGATAGTTAACAATAACTATAAAGAAAATATAAGTATGACTTACAAGGGTGATAATGCAAATAATTTGCTACACATACAGTTACTTTGTGTTCAGCTTTCCCTCTGAATTTTTTTTCTATCCCTGTATATCCTTATTCAAGGTCCCTTCCCCCTTCCGCCACATCAGGTCATTCTTTCTTCTCCACAACTCCCCATCCCCTCCCTGGGCAGGCAGCAGACAGTCCCATGGTCCCACTGATCCAATAATACTTAGTTCAGTCTCTACTGGTGGCAAATCCAGTTTTATCCCCACTCCCTCAAGAGTGAGTCAGGTGTCCCTCTAGGTGGAGTGGGATCTGAAGGGTCAGTCCAGCCTAAAATTTGCAGGCAAATGGATGGATTGGGAGAATATCCTCCTGAGTGAGGTATCACAAACTCAGAAAGATAAGCAGGGGATGTACTCACTCATTAGTGGTCTTTAAACAAACAAACAAACAAGAAAAAAGCAAAGCATGCCCAAGCTACAAATCTATGTTATTTTATGTGGATCAGGTACCTTTACTCTGCACTGCCCTTCCTGCTTCCTCCGTGTCTAGCTGGTGACACTGTCTTTCTTTTTCTCAGACCTCTGTCCCCAGAAGTCCCTCCTAACCTTTTCCTGCCTAGCTACTGCCCATTCATCTCTTTATTAAACCAACCACAGTAACACATCTTCACACAGTGCAAAGGAATAGTCCCCAGCATGAGGGAGGTGGAAGATAGATTTGGGCAACAAGACAGAGGTGGAGCCCAGGGCTTAGCATTATAGACCACACAATGCTAAAGTCTTGGGGTTGCAAGAAACCAAAAAAGAAAAGGAGAATCCTTTTCTAAGGCCTTCAGTGATAGCATGACCCTTTCAAGGTCTTGAGAGATCCCCAAAGAATGGACTTGAATTCTGTCAAGACCTCCAGTGTGCCTTCTGTGGAAGCTCTTCTCAGCCACACAGAGGAAATGCACCCATCCTCCCAGAGTTTGCTGTGTCTCATTTCACTACAGAGAGTAGTTTTTTCACATGCTGAAATCTCACCAGAGCACACACTTCTTCATTTTGATTATTGCTGTCCATCTCAACATTCTTCTATGTAATTATTTTGTTCTTCTGTTTGTTCTGCTGTTTAAAATACTTTTCTACCACTGTTTATCACTCTTTGGCCTGAGGAAAAGTCCAAATTCTGGTTCTGTTCTCTATTGTAAAGGTTCAGTATTAAACTATTATGCTATAATATGAAGCAAAAGAATATCATCTGTAAGAGAAATATCACTATTCTGTTTTAAAATACTTAATTTTTTTTATCTTATTGCTTTACTTAGTGGCTAATGTAACATATTTTCTTTATAAACACTGTACAAAAACCTTGTAAAATCCTCACTGGAATTCTCTGCAAATCACAGAGGAAAGTGTACATTCAAACACCCACTCACCACTTCTCCTTAGCTAAATGTATACATTTATGAATCAGCAATAAGAAATCTACCTAACTTTGATATAATAAACAGAAGATTCTTATGAAATCCATATCTTCCTTTTTTGTAATAATATCCCATTGCTTAATATTAATAAAATATTTATTTATTGAAACATAGATAATTAAATAAAATTAGAGCATTTTATTTCTGATCATTGTTTTAATTTTTTGAGAATTATGAATATGTTGTACATATTTTGATCAATCATATTCATTCTTCTTCCAACTCCTGTCTGATCTATACTCCCTTTCTTACCTTTAAAATATTGTGTCTTTTAAAAACAAAGACAGCAAAAAAGTGGTCAAGTCTAATTTTTGCTGCTCATATACTTGTGGGTATGTGTCTGTTCTGCAGTGCATGATCAACCTCCCCACGGCCATGCATGAAAAAAAAAAACAACTCCTTTTTACTCTACAGCTCTCAGCTAACCAATGGCTTGTTAGCTAAGAGTGAGACTTCCTGTCCACCTCCTTTCTATGTGCTGTGATTTTGTCTCGCTGAGCTTGAACAAATCTTGTTCATGCTCCACAACTACTGTAAGTCCATAATGCTGCTTTCCTGTTGGATCTGGGGAACCCTGTTTTGTTGGAGTCCCCCAGTTGACTCTTATAATTTTCCTATCCTCTTGTTCCACAATGAGCCAGAACTCTGGGGAGGAGGAGTGTGATACAGGTGTTCCATGTAGGGGTGAGCATTTTCTGTTGTTCTGATGAAATACTATGAACTAAAGCAGCTTATAGGAAAAAAGGTTTATTTTTACCTAGGCAGAGAGAGAGAGAGAGAGAGAGAGAGAGAGAGAGAGAGAGAGAGAGACCTCATAAAGTTGGGTGGCTTGGCAGCTGGTGGCAGAAGTAATATGGCTGGTTATATTTTCACACATACACAGAGACAGAGGCAGAAACAGAGAGAGAGAGAGAGAGAGAGAGAGAGAGAGAGAGAGAGAGAGAGAGAGAGAGAGAGAGAGAGAGAGAAGAGCAAGTGGTAACAACCCCAGGGGCACACTTCCTCTGTTGAGAATTCCCTATTTCATGCTGTACCCCATTTTTAAGTTGAATTATTTGGTTTCTTAAACTCTAGTTTCTTGAGTTCTCTATGTAGTTTATTGATCAGTCCTCTGTTAGATGTAGGGAAAGTGAAGATCTTTTCCCATTCTGTAGACTGTCATTTTGTCTGATTGTATTAAAAATAAAATATATCACCACATATGCTCTTTTGTGTCAAAAATAAAAAAGGTTATAATTAACATAAGCAAAGCTATATATAATTGTTACAATAATTACATACAATATATGCAAACAATAATTACATGAGTAATGCCCAGTCCATTAATAATTGACAAGTTCAAAGAAAATATTCCATTATTTATCCTATTTTGGTGAGTCCAAAGAATTGTACCTAATTCACTTTGTATCTAACTTGTATTACTAAAAGCTATATTTTGATGTCCAGGAACATGGGAGATCTTTCCATTTTCTGATATATTGTTCAATTTTTTTTCTTTAGTGATTTAAAGACCTTGTCATACAGGTCTTATTTGTTAAGAGTTACTCCAAGATATTTTATGTTATTTGCAGCTATTATAAAGAGTGATGTTTCCCTGATTTCTTTTTCAGCTGCTTTATCATTTGTGTATAGGAGGGCTTTTTACTTACTTACTTACTTATCTATCTATCTATCTATCTATCTATCTATCTATCTGTTAATCTTGTATCCTGCTACATTGTTAAGGGTGTATATCAGTTATAGGAGTTTCTTGGTAGAATTTTGTGGGTCATTTATGTATACAATCACATCATATACAAATAGTGGTAGTTTGACTTCTTCCTTTCTAATTTGTATGCACTTGATCTCCTTTTGTTGTCTTATTGCTTTAGCTAAAACTTTGAGAACTATATTGAATAGATTTGGGGAGAGTGCACAGTCTTTTCTTGTTTCTGATTTTAGTGGGATTGGTTTGAGCTTCTCTCCATTTAGTTTCCTGTTTCCTGTTAACCTACTGTAAATTGCCTTTATTATACTTAGGTATGTTCCTTGTATCCTTAAGACCTTTACCATTAAGTAGTTAGGATTTTGTCAAGGGATTTTCAGCATCTAATGAGATAATCATGCGGTTCTTTCCTTTCAGGTCGTTTACATGGTGGATAGCATTGACAGATTTTTGTATGTTGAACCATCCCTGCACCTGTGATAACTCAATTTTCATCAGGAAGTAGATAGCTCAAAATGAGGAGTTATGTTTGCATTCTTTTTCCCCCTAGCAAAGCCACTTAATATTCTTTTATAAAAAATATTTATTTTTATTTTATATATATTTTATCAATGTGTGTTTATGACATCTAGGCAGTGCCTGTGGAGACCAGAATATGGTGTCAGCTCCCCCAGAACTAGAATTACAGATGGTTGTGGATTCATATGTAGGTGCTGGGAATTTAACTTGGGTCATATGTAAAAACATCAGCTACTCTTAATCTCTGAGCCAAGTTTCCAGCTCCCTACTTAATATACTTAAAATACCTCTTCTAGTAATTCATATTATGAACTAAGAGAGACAAAATTTATTGGAGAAGTAAGAATTCTGGAGGTTAGCAACGTGATTGAGGCATACAGTTTGCTAATTTCTATAGCAGTGCAAAATAACCTATCTCAGAAAGAGGAGCACTCATTTGCATGCTGTGGGTCTTGCTCGCTGAAAACTCACTGTCTTATTTTTTGAGGTTTTTATATGACAAATTATCTCTAAGGCACTGCCTTTACCCACCATATCCACTTTTCCACTAGTCTACTATTCCAATAGATCTAATTTATTTTAGATTAGTGGAGGTAACTTTTCATTTTATTTCAGCTTTTCATTGCACTTTGAAGTAATCTAGCTGAGGAAAATTAGGAGGAGCCTGTGGAAAATATTTTAGATATCCCTGGTTTCTAATATCCAAGATTCATTTTCCTGTTATTACTCGAGTGTCTCTACAGGAGGTCGTTTTGGTAAATGATTTTTATGTTCTCAGATTCATCATCTCTGCTCATTAATAAGGTGAGGACATGCCTATGGGGAAAATGCATGGCTTTGGAGGAAAAGGGGGATTTAGGGCAAATAATCTATATTGAATTATAACTTCAAAATGTGGCTCAGGGAAAATAGATCTATTCTTTTCCTTCAGCAATTATAATTTCATTTTAAAGGGAAAAACCTATTTCAAAGCCGTCTATATGTTGCTACCTTTTGCGTGTTCATGCATTGTCTTGGAGCACTTCTGTTAAGTGACTGATGCTTCTTAGGGAAACTATCAGGCCTCGTCCAATGTTTGCTGATGAAACTGATTTAATATAAAAGACCTACATTCTTTCCTTAAGTCCTTTCTAAAATTATTTTTATGGAAATCATCCTTCACACCATGTTGTCATATTAATCATAAGACCATAAGCTGTGGGAGGAGAGATTGGTTCTGGAGATGAAGCTGCTTGATTTAATAAGAAGGGTTTTATGTATTTGGACATTGAGCTGAAAGCTTAATGTGTAATACAAGTGTATCTGATGAGCTTCAGCTGGCCCTTGGACTCATAGTTCATCACATCTATACATTCATAATCCCTATCTATTTAAAAGCGAACACTGCTGATTTTTAAACTTCATATATTTGCTGTTGAAGTGGTTGCCAAAACCACTTACCCCAGAAATAGAAAGAAATGACTTTAGAAAACACAAAGGTAAGAAAGCTAGTAAACAGTATCCCTCCAACGCCTTTGTCTCTGCCCTACTTGGGTTACTGCCCTGGATCCCCCAACAATGAGTGGTGCCTATAGTTGTAAACCAAATAAACCCTATCATTCCCAAGTTACTTTTGGTCATGGTGTTTATCATATCAACAGAAAGCAAATTAGAGCACCCAATGACATTGACTAATCCAATAAAATATAGTATTTACAGATATAGCTATCTATAGATAGTCAATGTATATTTTACATCATATTTGTGTGAATGTTGATTGCTTTTATAATCTACTGTCTCATCCATAATTGTTTTGGGCTTTTTTTCTATGTATCTTAGATCAGTGATTTTTCATTTTTAAATTTTCTATTATTTATTTATTTATTAAGAATTGAATTTTATCTGTAATACAGGCTGTATAGACATGCTTCTTCAGAATTATAACCTTGCTGGGTCAGCTCTTGACTGCTGGAATAATAAATATGTGTTATCATGTGTGACCTTCACATTCCATTTTAACTACACAGTACATTAATAAATTGTTTAAAACAATCAAAAAACCCAAAACAAGACAAAAAAATTTTTTTCTCTTCACACATCATGAGTTACCCATTCTAGTCTGCTTTATATAAAACGGAGACTTAGAAACAACATTTTATTTGTTAATATTTATGAATAATTGTCTTGCTTTTAGCTTCCTGTAATTTAAAAATATCTGAGTACTTCAGTGAGTTTTCTAGTTTATTAAAGTATGGTAGAGTTCCAGTTTTCAGCTTGATTTCTTTGTATACAGGCTTTAACTGCAAGTCCTTGGATGTAGCTGATGTCATCATCTCTTTTTACTTAGTTATTCCAGAGGTGATTTTTACCCAATTCACTTTACGAAGCTTACCGCCCAGAGGATCTTATAGATAGAAGTTTAGTGTTCTAGGCTTAGAGAGATGACAAGGAATTTTGTAGTAGACAATGTGATATTGTATGTAGTTTCTGGCCCAGACTTTCAGGCCTAGCCTCAAGGTTCAAACCCACTCACAGCCCCACTGCTGATTTGTCCCCAAAGAAACACACAAAAGCTTATATTCATTTTATGCTGATTGGCCTAGGGCCTAGGCATATAACTTGGTAACTCCATCTTAACTCAACCCATGATTCTTATCTTGTTCAGCCATTCTTCTTGGTACCTTTTTTTCAGCAGCATTTCAACTTCTTTCCTCTGTGTCTCCTGGCATCTCTGTGGTATCTCTGCTCTGCTCTGAGATGTTCCCAGAGTTTTCTTAGTCTAGTAGCCACACCCACACTTACTGTCTGCCTCTGGTCAATCAGCTTTTTATTAAACCATTAGGAGGGACAAATATTTACAACATTCCATAATCCTACTACACTGTGAGGCCATTGGAGGTAGACATAAAACTCTGAGATTGAACATATACTTAGTAAAGTAGAATATCAGCAACACCACATAGTGTGGGAGACTGAATGCATGCTCCTAAAAATGAATGATTTCAAGCTGTTGATTATGGTGCCAGGTGAGGCACAGATTTCTCCAAGAAGAAAGGGGTTTAGGAGAATGAGCCACTGTGGTAACCTAGTCAGGTGGTAGTTCAAGTTATACCAGTGTTCACTTGGAGTCTTTTACTATAAAAGAGAATTCCCATGCCCTGTTGTTGCCATGAACCACTCATTTTTCTGCAAAATTAAAAAATTTTATTCTAACAAAGAATGCAAGAAAAAAAAAACTGCTTTCACATGAACGGGACAACAGTGTACTTTTTCCATTTTACATAAGGGCGATACCAACCTTTCAAACTCTTACACTCTAACCCATTGCCAGCTTACAACTGCACTCCAGGCTGGCCATACATATTAACAATATCATATGCAGCATGTACATGGAGAAAGCCCATTCCTTGATACCTGGGTTGTCAGATTGTGTTTTACAAGACAGTCTCAGTCATATGTAAACTTTCCATGCCTTGCTTAAAAAATTAATTACATAATTTCTACCAGGTATTTGTGGGGGTCTTTGCTTCCTCATCTGAAGCTAGGTGAATGTTTCTTATTGCTTCCACCAAAAGAATATATCAGACTTGATGTAATGTAGACTTCTAGGCTGATTTCATTAGAGAGGAAATGACTTCCGTTTTGCTAAATGGAAGACTAGTGTTAAAGACTTTATGGGTTGTATGAACAGAACATCAGAGGGATGGAAGAAATAGGGAGACCACACCGAGTCCTGCCAGTAAGATGAAGGATGGTTGGCCTTCCTAGAGCTATTGTGTCAGGCCATCTTTGCCAGCATCAGGCATCCTCTGACTGAAGGTGCATGAGAGATTCTGAATGGGGGCTTCCCAGCTGCCCACACCTTATCCAACTCATAGTCACCAAGAGAGCAATTGCTGTTCTTTTAAGTCAACTAAGCTGTGGAGTAATTTGTTACACAACAGCACATGAACCAAGCACTTGGGGAGATATGGGTCTGTCCATGGCAGAACATAAACCACAAGGAAATTTATGTGGCTGTCATCTCAGGGAAATTTCTGTTATTCCTGTAGTTCAGGGCATGTCAGAATATTGCATCTAAAGTGAAAAACAAGTTTCTATATTTTACCCAATTGCTTGAACTTAAGAAAAGGACTTCGGGGACTTTTGAAGGCAACAATTTATTACATTTGGGGGCAGCTAAATCAGGCTGCATTTTAAGCAGCTCTGCCCACTACTTGTACTTCATTTTGAAAATGAAGTCCATATTGGGCAAACACTCTGTGGCAGAAGGCACACTCTAGGGATCTCATGGAAAGTTCCATTTAGATAGCTGTCTTCAGACCTTTTGGTGATTGGAGGCCAGCACACCTTCTTCAAAAAATATGTATTTACTTGTTATAAAATCACACCTGTCTTGCTGCTGACCCCTAAGAATTCTAAGTGGTCTTAAAAATCAAGCATCTATGATAAGCAAGGTGTCAATGACTCCTTAGAACATTTGATCATCAGTTGCCAAATTATGCTTGTACATAGACTGATGGCACCAGTGTGCTTCATACATAGTGCAACCACATTTAGCACAACCTACTTCTGGTGCTGTTACTTCAATGCCCTTACTCTACAAATACAGCCTCACTGGGAGAATACTCAAACATGATTTGCAGGGACTTTGATGGAGCTGTTGGAACCACCCTGGAAAAGAATAGTACAGTACAGGCTTCTAAAATGCTTATGGGATAGCCCAGAAGTACAGCAAAGGAGGGAAATTTCCCTGGAATCAGAATTTCAAGTTATATATTTGTCTGTTTGCTTTGAAAAATAAATCAGAGGTGCAGCATTTTATAAACATTAGTGAAAAGAGTCTTTGGGAAAGGATTGAAGTTGATAAGAAGAAGGAGGAAGAGGAAGAGGAGGAGGAGAGAGAGGATGAGAGTGAGATAAAAGGAAAGCACAAAAGAAGTGTGTCAGTATAAATCTGTGCCACTCAGCATTCGAGGGTATTTGTATTCGATGTGAATTTCTGGCTAACATGATTCTCAAAAAGTCTTGAAACCATTTCATATGGCCCATGAGGGTCATGATACTTCTATAACAATTCCAGGATTTTCATTCACAATTTTCCATGAGTATTGAGAGGAATTTTCAATGGCTGTGATGTATGGTATTTCAACATATTTAATATAGAATTATGGATGAGCCATTGCTGTCTTCAATTGAGCCAAGTGCTAAAAATATTTGTAAAGAAATGCTTAGAAAAACTCCATATGTTACAGCCACTCATTAATTCTTCAAATATGTTCAATTTGCACTAACACTAAATATTATCATTGTTTATATAAATTAATAAAATAAATTTCAAACTTAAGTTTAACATTTACTATATTTAATGTAATTGATATAATTCTTACAAATAAGGTATTTTAAAGTTCAAGTAGACTTTCAAATCTGTTTTATTCTATTACTTGTTTCGTTGTCTGAGTATGTGTCCAGTCCACTAAAATGCATTCTTTTAGGTTTTGTGAGGATACCCAGTCAAACAAGTGGCCATTTGAATCTGGACTTTGACAACTAAATATTTATTATTTTCTTTCTCCCATTTTAGTCACTAGATGACTGGTCCTCACCCCCTTTACTAGATTGCCTTCTCATATATTTGAACGTTCTGCGCATCTAGTGGTAGTTACTTTTCATCATGATCCAGCAGACGATGATGTATCAATCCTCAACCACCTATGTGGTCCACACCACATTGCCTACTTTGCTAGCAACAAAGTCTCCTGGGGCACAAAGAGAAGCCACAAAATAGTCATATTGGCTATGCAAGATTGTAATCTTCAAGAGTCTGGATCTATCCCATGAGGTTATTGACAGGACTTATGTCCAAATTCTTTCTCTTTTGTTCTAGGTCATTGCTGGAACATCTGCTCAGTTCCTTTTTTCTTTCTGGATTTCATAGTTTAATTTGCACATACACAGTTCAGGGTTCATCTAAGGGCTTGGCAGCAGTTTAGATGGAGAATTGAAATGGTGTCCCCAATCCTGCTGCTGCCTCCTCTCTGAAATTTCTCTCCTATGTCTAGCTTTTCTGATAGTTTGCATCACCATTTTCTGATACTTCAAGCTATCTCATTGTTGGTTTCTGTGAGTTCTAATCATTGTGTGTGTATCAGCCTAGAGACCGCCCTCAGGATAAAAAGGTGGATGGACCTGAACCTCACCTGGTACCAACTCCTCCTCTTGTTGTGCCTTCTCCCAAGTCCCACATTTTTATTCTTGGAGGTATTCTCAGTGCCTGTTTTAAACATATAGTTTATCTAATATCTATGTTGAGTTTAGGTCAGTGTAACATAAATTATCATTTTACTTATATGTTGTCTTTAGAAAGTACTGGGAATAAAAACTATTTCTTTTTAAATGTTTAACTGTGGGTTGGAGAGATGTCTCAGTGATTAAGAACACTGGTTATTCTTCCAAAGAGCTTGGATTCAGTTTCCAAAACTCACATTACAGAGCATGACAACCCAACCTGTAACTCTAGTTCTAGCAAATCTAATGCCTTCTGAGAGCACTGTGCACACAAGGCACATGAACATGCATGTAGAAAAACAGGATACATATAAAAACAAATACAATATATACATGGAAAGTATAAGCTATTAAAATTAAGATTTTATTTTGACAGCTTCCCTTTACAAATATGTATACATACGGTTTATTATTGGAGTAATAGTCTACTCTCAAGAGAGATATATAAATACTATTCTTTACAGAAAAGTAATAATTAAGGTAGTTTCCACTTTTAACTAAATTCCCAATGTACTCCATACTTTTAGTATTTGGTGACTAATTTCTCATATTAATTTGTCTATAGTAAGGTGCTACAAAGGTGTTTTTCAGATATGGCTAAAGTTATCATTTACAGTTGGCTTTTCATAATGTAGGTTAACCTCATCCAGTGAGCTCAGAATCTGGAGTAAAAACTGGGGTTTCTGGTGGTGACATTTTCTCAAGGCTGTAGCACAAAATCTCTGTCTGGGTTTCTAGCCTATGGCGGGATCTTTGGATTTAAGACTTGCAGTTGTGTGAGTCAATTCCTCAATACACATTTCTATCTGTATGTATTGTTGGTTTTGTTTCTCTAAATGTCACTGGCTAATAAAAAGAGAATACTCAGTAACTATAGTGGTTTGGATGAGAATGAGAACTAAACTCATTATAGATAATTAGATAAATTCTAAGTATATGCTCATATATTTGATTACTTGGACCTCAGTTACTAGAACTATTTCAGGAAGATAAGCTTTGCAGAGAAAACTAAGTAACAAGGAGGGCTGCGGGAGGCAGAACACACATGATTCTCACTGGGAAGAAGAAATAGAATAGACCTCAAAGATGAATGGGGAGGGGGCCGGATGTGGGTGGGCATGGGAACAGGAGAGATCAAGTGGGAGGAAAATGGAGGGAGAGAGTACTAGAACAGACAGCTGGGATCTGGGAGGAGCTAGGCACCTAGAGCAATGGAAACTCCCATAGATGTATGAGGACAACCCTAGCAAAGACTCTCAGCAAAGGGGATATGGAGCCAGAATCTGCCATCTTCTGTAACTAGGCAATACTTTCATTGGAGAGATGGAGACATCATCCAAGCCACAAAACCTTCAACCTACAATTTGTCCTGTCTATAAGAAGTGCTTGGGTAAAGGTGGTACAGAAACTATGGGAGTGGCCAAACATGACTAGTCCAGTTTGAGACCCCATGCCACAAGAGGGAGCTCAATCCTGAGGACCAGAAACCAAAAGAGACCTAGATAGGCCAGAGACCTAGGACAGAACCATACACAACTGGCAAAAGCAAAGTCAATGAAATGATTCCTAATGATATTCTGTTATACTCATAGATTGGTGCCTAACCCAGATGTCACCAGAGAGGCTTTATGCAGCTACTAATGGAAACAAAGACACACAGCCAAACATTTGGCAGAGCTTGGGAATCCTGGGAAAGAGGGAGAGGAAGAATGGTTGCAGCCCAGGGGCCAAGTACACCACAAGAAAACCCATAGAATCAACCAATCTGGGCTCAGAAGAGCTCACAGAGAATGAACTGGCACCAGGATGCCTGCATGGGACTAACCTAGACACTCTGCATATATGTTCCAGTTCTATGACTTGGTCTTCTTGTGAGACTCCTAATAGTGGAAGCAGGGGCCATCTCTGACTCTGATGCCTGCTTTTGAGACCCTTTCTTCCTTCCAGATTGTCTCATCATGATAGACCCCAGACTCAGGGTACTATCCTCGGGAAGGGGGGCCCCAAGAACCCAGACTCCAGTCCCAGTTGATGCAAAAAAGCAAGAGGATTTATTTCATCTGCAGACGGGCTTCCTCTCTGCCTTGGGAGCAAGGGAGTAGCTAGGGAGGAGCCCGGATTAACAATCTCATATCTCTTTTAAAGGCTAAGACCATAAAATCACTATAGCAAATGGGGCAATTCATGATTGGTCACTTCAAAGGTCATACTATAATTGTAAGGTTGCTCACAGTGGTCATGGGGTTGCCTTAAGACTAGCTGGTTAGGGGGCTTTTACAACCGGATGTTGGTCACCGCTATTCTGCTTGAAACTTATAGTATTTTAATCACAGGTTCGACTATTATGTCCTATCTGAGTTGATTACGGCTGTCTGGGCTGGGTCACTCTGTTTCTTGAGAGACTTTAGTTCCTTGTTCTCATGGGGGGTGCTCTGCTGAATACCTGAACTGAATGCCTGTGTCAAGCCCTAGAACCCAGGGTCCTTCAATCAGTCTTAATAGAAGAGGAAGTGCTCAGTCTCACTGCAACTTGATATACCATGGTTGACTGATATCCGTGGGATGATTTTTTTTGAAAGAAGCAGAGAAGAAGGAGTGAATGGGGAGAAAGGAAGGGAGGAGAGAAATGGGAGGGGAGGATGGAGGAAAAAAGTTGATTGGGATGTAAAAATTAACAAACAAAAAACAAGGTGTGGCTTTGTTGGGGTGGTATGCTACTGGGGCACAGAGTCCTTGTACTCACCGGGAAGCACTAAGAGAACAAGGAATGTTAATCACTCAGGGTTGAGTGTTTTCTCAATGGAAGAGATGCAAATCAAATACCTGTATTCCATTCAGAAAGTTGAGACTAGATTTTGTTAAGGATCTGGTGACCTTCTTGCTATCTGTGTAGTTAGACCTCAGCCACCTTTTACTATAGAGGTAGACAACACTCAAATTCCCCAGAATGATTTTTCCATACTCTCCCCTCCCTAGACCATTACCCATCCTTAGGGGAGATGTTACAAGTACTTTACGGCATACTGACCTCTATGCTATCACTCAGAGACCACAGTAGATTCTAGGCTTTCAGCTATAGAACCAGCCCTCATGGTCACATGCACTTTCTAAATGAGTGTCTATGTAGTCGCATCTTAAGTTTATGGTGCTCCTGACATTAGATGGGTTAGAATGATTGTTGCTGGAAATCTTTCTCCAGATTGTAGTGAGATTTAAATATGCTGACAATGACCTGCCTCCTTAAGTCAGTCTGCAGTGGATTTTTATTCTTAACTCTTCACTGAATTTGCTTCTCTGTCTACAGGAACCTTCACATCCCTGGGGTGGGATTTTTAGTTTCAAAATCCTAAGCCATGGCCAGTCTTGCTGCTTGCAACTTTTAGATTAGGATGTGGACTCCCAGTTCTCCAGTGCAGTACCTGCTGCCACATACCCTGCCATCATGGTCATGGACTCACCATCTGAAACTGTAATCAAGTCTTCAAATTAAATGCTTTCTTTTAAAAGTTGCTTCTATCACAATGTCTTACAACCATAGAACAGTGACCACAATGGTAGCTGAAATTATTTTCCAGAAATTGAGGTCTCTACTGACATCTTCATTGGCACTTAATTACTTTCACTAAAACCGTTTTTAACTCACATAAATTAAAGCCCTATCTTAACACATGTTTTTACTTTTGAGCAAATAAAAATAAGCAGAAGGATTCAAAGAGATATAAGCATTTTTTACCTTGCATTTAATACATTTTTTTTTTTTTTTGCTAAAGGGACATGCTCAAGATAGGTTACAAATTAAATAATTCAAGATTAATGTCATGACTTTTCAGAAATTATTAAGGAAAACAGATTGATGACTGGGAGAAGCACGGGGCTGTTATACAAGCCTGTCATGTTTGAGGCTCTGGATTTTATCATCCTAGTACCCCATCCCTCAAAATTATAGTCATACACACACACACACACACACACACACACACACACACACACACGAGAGAGAGAGAGAGAGAGAGAGAGAGAGAGAGAGAGAAATATCTCAACTTCACAGAAGTCTTAAATTATGCATGGTGACTGTTTTCTCTGTTATATTTTTAAATTTAATTTTTTGAGAATTATAGATATGAGTACTGCATTTATATTATTGTTTCTACCTCCCCTACCCCAACATCTCTCCTATTCCCCCCCACTTCCTCTAAAATTCATGACCTCTTCTTTCTTATTCCTGTTATATATGTTCTCTCTACTGTGTTTCCCCTGAGGGCAGGGTGTCCTGATCTTTTATTTCCTATCTATCAAAGGCAAAAAAGGATTGAATCATTCTTTTCCACTTAAATGGATTATTGCACAAATGCCCTTTTGTCAAGAACAACATCAGGACCTGAGCGATCTGAGCCAAATGTTTGAAGAGAACTGAAGGAACAACAGGAAGTCCAGGGAGGCTGTGGCGACAGCTGAGTATGTGGCACCACAAATCACCATCCAAGTGAAATTATGGCTACTTTCATTGAAGCCAGAAAATATATTTTATTCTTTGCTTTCTTTGTATTTTCTGATTCCTCACTGAATCGAATTGATCAGAGTCACTACTAAAAGCACAATAAAGCTGTCAAGAAATCAGGGATCAAGTCTATTTACAGCGTGTGAAGCAGTAAGGTTGTTCTTCAGTCACATGAAGGCACCCATTCTGATGACATCCACTTATAAGAATTGCCTTAAACTGAGTGATGTGAAACATGGAAAGAAAGGCAGTGGCTTTTCATGTGTCTTTCTCTGCTTGTCAGCAATGTCTATCTAGAAGGCCCACAGAACATGGCTACCTTTCACATCCTTCAGTGTGACACAGAATGATTCCACGTCAGGTAGGACCCACAAGCTCTCCAAAGATGATGAAGCTTTGGATTGTATAATTAGGAAATGGCAAACCATGTGTCATCAGAGGCATTATTCAGAGTTTGGAGATAATAGATAGCACCCAACAAATAAGTGACAGCATAAAACTCTGCAATAATCATGAGCACATTGGTAAATATTTTAAATATTCTTCAGCCTACTAGAGAAATTTGCCTACAGCTTGTCATCTTATAGAGGAATCTGTAGCAGTCCAAGTCAACAGATACTCTGAATTCATATTAATGTCATCTCACCTGAGTCAAAAGTTTAGAAGGGTTGGGGGTGATTCATATCTAATACTAAAACTCATAAATATTTAACTTTTCCTATCACTTTACTTGGACCATACTGAGAGAATCTTTTCTGAATTGTTTTGTAACACTAATGTTGCCTGTTTCCATTTACACATTAGCCAAGCACAGTTGACTGATCAATCTTATCCTTGACTTATTTCTATTTATTTCTTCTCCATTAACATTTTTCACATTTCTTTCTAATTTTCTAGAAGCACGAATAAAAGTTTATTTATATGCACACACTGAAAAAACTGCTTAGTTTATTGGAATATTCGTCAAAAAATATGGGTCATTCTCATGACCTTGAATGAATGTGCTATGGTTTGATGGAGGAGTATTGAGGATGCTTGCCAAGCAGCGGCTTCTGTGGATGGGTATCAGTCATTATTTTACACAATTTAGATATGTCTTAGCTTTACCAAACTATGACATCTAACTTTTTAGCTAAGATCCATTATTCTAAGTTTATTGATAAACATGCAGGGTATGCATTAAAGTCAGGGGAAACCAATGTAGTTGATTCATTCAAAAGTCAGTGGATGTCAGTTACCAAAGGTCAAAACCTGCTCATGGCTACAAGTAAGGTTGACTACAATTCCCATCTTCATGAAACTTTTGCTGCGATGGGTGAAATTCTGACCACTAATAAATAGATGATTAAAGCATAGTATACATATTATAGGAAAGAGAGAAACCCTGAATGAGAGTTGTGAGGTGTGTGTGTGTGTGCGTGTGCGTGCGTGTGTGTGTGTGTGTGTGTGTGTGTGTGTGTGTGTGTGTGTGCTTGAGCGCATGTGTTGAGGGGAAGAAACCCTCTATGGGGGAGCACTTCACACAGAAGGAATGTACTAATCAGTCTTTCTATACTGCAGCCAACACCTGAGATAATCAACCTGTAAAAAGAGCTGTGTGTGTGTGTGTGTGTGTGTGTGTGTGTGTGTGTGTGTGTTGAAAGAGAGAAGAGTCTAGGGGTCCAGAGTCCCTTTAGAGAATACAATTTTAATGACTTGCAGACTTTCCTTCCAGTTTCTCTGTATGAGAAGTTCCTCTGCCTCCCAATGATGACAACCTAGAAACTAAACTTCTGGTATATAATCTTTTGGGAGACAGGAGCAGCAGATTATAGCAGGAGCCAGTGCTAGGCCTAGAGACACATGCCTGGTTTATTCAACAAA
Source organism: Sigmodon hispidus (assembly GCA_004025045.1). Classification (NCBI taxonomy): domain Eukaryota; kingdom Metazoa; phylum Chordata; class Mammalia; order Rodentia; family Cricetidae; genus Sigmodon; species Sigmodon hispidus. The sequence continues at coordinate 51,269 of PVIH01007929.1, forward strand.
CAGCATGGAGACAAGGCTACAGACAGAGGCCTAAAACCACAGGATCTTTATCAGGACAGCATTTTCCTTGTCTTCGCAGGGACTTTTGAAACCTGAAGAGAAAAATGAATCATTTCCCATTTGGAAGAAGCTGCTTTGATCCTAGTAGTTAGGAGAGAAAATTGAACTGAGATGTTCTACCATAGCAACAACCAGAAACATCTAGAGCCATTAGCAGCAACAGGGGAAGTCAGTGGCCTGGAGCCAGAGCCAGACCTAGCCTGAACTTCCTTTTGACAGAAGCACAAAACAAACACAAAATTCAACCAAACAAAGAGTCCAGTTTTCTCAAAAGGCAAAAGATTACTTCGAACAAAGTGTGGTGTAAATCTGCACCCTGACCTGGGTCACAGCCTTGCACAGGCAGAGGAGACAAGGCCTAGGGGGAGGACTTTATCTGGGAAAAAAAAAAACCCTGTTGTATTTACAAGTATTTCCAGACAATTCTTCATAAAATATCCCCATTGTTGCTCCCATCCCATAAGCGAGGTCCAGGGAAGAGCAGCCTCAGTTTACCAGGGAATGTCAGATTTATATATTCTCAAGATCCATCCCAGATTTACTGAATCCAAAACTCTGGGGTAGAGCCCCAGATTCTGCTGTTTTGAAACCTGTTGGTTAGGAAGAGGTAAAATTCGGCAACTATTGGATCCACAGGGTAAAAATCAATGGGTTTTTATTTTTTTGTGTTTTTAAGATAAAGTCTCCCGTAGCCAAGGTTCCCCTGGGATTTAGTGGCCAAGGGTGACCTTGAATCCATCATCATCCATGCTCTATTTTTTTAAAAAAATTTTTTAGAATTTCATATCTGAGTCCTGTATTTATATCATTTCCATCCCTCTCTACCTAACTCCTTTCATTCCACTGACTCCTTTTAAATTCATATGTTTTTCAGTTATTGTCATCACACACATATACATGTATGTATTATGTATGTATGATGTATGTATGTATGCACAACCTGATGAATCCATCACTTAGTGTCATTTGTGTGTGTATGTGTTTAGGGCTGACCAGTCAAGGTTGGATAATTTCCCAAGGGTTTCATCCATGGAGAAGACTGATTATCCCTCTCATAGCAGCCATTAATTACAACTGCCTTTCACCTGTGGCAGTGTGAGATACCCCCAGCCACACTAGCATGTCATCTGGTGTTATCATTGTGCAAGTCTTGTTTAGGTAGACATATTGCTGGGATTTCCCCTGTGCTATATAAATAACACAATCTCACAGCAGATGTCCTGGTCCTTTGGCTGTTACAATCTTTCTCCTCCTTTTCCAGGATGTTTTGGGAGCCTTAATTTTAGATGTGTCAATTAGAATTGGGCAACCCCTGTCCAATTGTGGATCTTTATAATAGTCTCCATCTATTGGAAATGTAAGCTTCTCTGATGAGGGGTGAGAGTTACACTTGCCTGTAGATAGAAGGGTAAGTATCTAGAATGCAGTTAAGGATTATACTGTTTAGGGAAATGCTTGTACCAAGTTCTTTCCTAGGTTCTATGACATCCCTAGTCACAAGTAATCAGCAAGTACATCCCAAGTACTGTAATCAGGTTTACAGAACAGGCCAATTGTGCATTGTTGCTTACTCCTAAGATATACGTGCCACTATTGCACTATCGGGTACATCTTTCTGGGATGGTTGTTGTTGTGGTTCATAGGCTTCAGCTGTGTAGGAAGACTAGTGAATCTTTTTCTCCTTTGGCAGCTATTATAGCTTCTGATTCTGTTTGGGAAGAGGCTTCCAAGTCAGGTCAAGCTTGATTCTTCCAAGTCCTTTGTCTGAAATGTGTGATGTCATCAGCATCTCACCTTCAGCCTCTTGGAGGCAACTTAGACAATGGAAGTAGCTCATTATTTTGGAAGTTTCTTGTATTGTTGTGACCAACAACTCAGAGAAAGGTTTCCCACAAACATAACCCTTTTCTATGAGTTTTTCAGACATTCTCAGTGCATTTTCCCACTTTGAAGTGCTTTTCTTGCAGAAATTAAGACCTATCTCATCTCATCCTTCCCCATCCCACCATTCTTTCTCAGGTCCTAGTGCTTTGCCCATATGTCCCACAGTTTTGATTTTCCAAAACTCTTTGACAGTTCTTTTCTTAACAAAATCTGACCAAATATTCTAGAGCCAGCTAAAGGAGCCTCAGCTTGATGCTGTCCGGTCAACAAAGAGTGAAGGAAGTGAGTGGGGCATCAATGGAACCCTCTAACAGCCTATCAGACTTTGCTTATAACTGACCATGGGGTAGAGAGACAAAGCATAGAAAATCCTTTTCAAGGTATGGGAATCCTGTGAGCAGCTTCTAATTGCCCACAAGGCAAAAAAGACTAAACCAGCTGCAGTAAGATGCTTTTAGATACCCTCCCTTGCAGAGGAGGAATGTAGAGGTTTTTATATGCAAAGCTGGATGTCACTCTCGCTGGGGCTGGTTTACATTTCCAGAAGTTCAATATTTTGATTTTTTAGCTTAAAATCTGTAGTCCATGAGGACCAGGGCCATAAACTTGGATTGCCTCAGTAGGACCATTACCCTAGATCCTGGCCCAGGGAGGGCTTTGTAGTATGCAATTTCATATTGTGGTAAGATCATAAGGAATCCAAGAGACTAGTGGAAAGGGGACATTTTAAACATACCATCCTGCAGAAGGAATGCCAGCATAGAGAAAAGCAGTGATTGCTGGCAGGAGGGTTTGACCATGAGCAACTTCTGCTCTTTTTTTCTGGAACATTTGAAATTCATAATCCAGCATAGCAACCTTCTCAAATTCTTCATCCTATTGATTTAAGAGGCAAAACTTTATTATTTAATGAATAAGTTGAGGCTTGAGACTGCCTCCTTTTCTGATTGAGGCTTCAGTCACATGGCAATCTGCTTTGTGGGGAGTAGAGGAAGCCTTGATTGAGTGAAGTTCTGACTATGTATTATTGACATGAGCACAGCCATGCTGTATACTCCAAGGCCTTGGTCTCATGGGACCCTGACAAAATCGTTACTCATATAGGCTCTAGACTGATGGCCATGCTTTCCTTGGGGGTCCCACAATTAGTATTTATGAGTGATTGATCAGTATGTGCAAAGACTAGCAGCTGCAGCTTCCTGTACTTGAATGTTTAGAGCCTTAGACTACCCTTCAACAGAACTCCTACCCAGACTAACTAATCTCTCCTCCTGTACTATACCTAATCAACACACTCAGGTTGCCAATTGCGGGGAGCAGAGCTCCACCTAATCCCAGACTTACTGTTTATGTGTATGTTCTTTCTTCATTTCCTCACTACCCCTTGGAATTCTGGGATACAAGCCATACAGGTCCTAATACTGCCTGTAACTTTTGAATTCTCAGAGTTTAGAGACAAGTATGTACTTGTCACCAACTAAGGGAGAGAAGGCACTAGCATTTCCAGTTTATCTGCAACTATTGAATTCTAAGCATGTCTCATACTAAAAATGGACAACAATGGCCTATTTCTTATAATAGCTTAGAGGATGTTCCAGAACCTTCCTGCTGACCCTAAGTCCTCAAGTACCGAAGTCTGTGGTTCCTTAAAGCTGGTGGAGTGGTAATGGTATTTGCATAAAGCCTGTATATACACATCAATATTCTCCTACTAAGTAAAAATTACAGTGAACATTGTTTCTTACCAATCCCTGTACTAAATCTCAATAGAGCAGGCCCCAAATCAAAATAGAGTCACTGAAGCTAAAGTTCCATATCACCAAGCTGGACTAAGTTGTATGTCTGTCCTCTGAGAAAGGAGGATTAGAGAGACAATTTTGCAAACAGGCCAGTTTCATTTGTCAAGATAAGGAAATTCCTCTACTTTAATCCTCACACAACAGAGGTAACATGAAAGAAACCATTGTTAAATAAGCAATTATTTTCCTATTGTTCTATTTCCCTGTCCCTTCTTTACAAAGAAAATAACTTTGTGGTGACCTTTCAAGGTTTTTCTTATCTTGTTTCTGTTTTGCCTTAGCCCTTCTCTGTGTGTAAAACCGACCTTTTCTGTTCAGCCCATGGGGACATGAATTCTATTTTATGGTAATAAGAATTGCCAGATTCTAGAATTGAAAATGAAGCAAATTAAGATCATTAGACTAAATTATTGTAATTTTCTCTTTTGCTATTTTAAACCATCTCTAGAATGTTTATAAAACCTAATTCAATGTAATGCCACATGAAATATTTTTATACTGTGTTGCTTAGGAAATTATGTGCTTTTGTTTGGATCATAAATGTCCCCAAAGGTTCATGTGTTAAAAGTTTGGTCCCAAGATACTGGAAATGTTGAGAGAAGAGGGAAACTTTGAGGTGATGCCAAAGTGGAAGTGCGATGCTGGTGGGAAGCACAAGGGGCCTTTAGGACCCTATTCCTTTCTCTTTCCCTTCCCAGCGGCAGTGGGTAACCTTCTCTGCCATGCATTCTTCCAAGATGCTCAGTCTTACCACATCTGAAGGACTCTAGCCAGCCCTGGCAAACATGGCTCTGGCAAGCCCTTGCTCTTCCTCTTCCTTCTGTCTTGCTAAACCGTAGATTACATTCCTAAAGCTAGTGACCAAGGCCTAGTCCTTAGTATGTCCACTTCCTCCTCCTGAGACTGAGTACCAAAGTCTAGCTATCAAAGCATTAATGTGTAGCAATCAAAAACTCCCCTTTTGCTCACCTAGTTAACATGCCCAATCAAAATATTCCACCGTATCCTATCCCATTCTAACACAGACTCCCCTTTCCTCTTCTTAAAAATGACACCTGCCAAGTCATTTGCTGCTGTGTCTCTGCTTGAGTGGAAAAGCAGCCACTTTTTTTCTCCCCCTTAATAAAAGATCTCTCTGTGGAAATGGATATCTAGGTATGTTGTGCCTAATCTGGAGTCCAGGAGGGGACCTCAGCTGTGCCAGGGGTTGGGTGTGGGTGGTAGGCTCCTTCAATATCCTCAAAGCAATTGGGCTAACTCATTGTTGAAGTTGTAAGCCAAATATCATGTCTTCTTTTTAATCTCTCAGGCATTTTGTTACAACAATGCAAAATCTAACATAAAATTACAATAAAAAAAAACTCTGCACGTTAGTACAGAATACAAATTTAAAAAGCATGTTTTCTGTACCTGCGTATGTGTCTATGTGCATGTTTGTGTATGTCTGAGTGTATACATGGGAGTGGTTGTATTTCCACATGTGTTCATGGGTATGTGGAGGCCAGAGGACAAACTCAGGTGCTGCTTTTCCTTGAGCATCATCTACCTTGTTTTTCTGAGACAGAGTCTCTCACTGCTTTGGGGCTGTCTCCCCATCACTGGGATTATAAACTTGAACCACCATGCCTGGATTTTTAAGGCATGTTATGAAAATCAATGTCTTTATGCTTTCCCTTTAAGTACTTTACAAGCCTATAAAAACTTTTTGTTCCAACATTGGTTGAATTAAATCAGATTTATGGAATAGAGAACTCTTTGAGTATGAAGAACCAATTCCACTTCCATTTGTCTTACTGTTAAATAAAATGCAAGAAACAAAGCTATTACTAGTTAAATTTTAAGCAGTGTATGGCTGACATCACTTCAGAAAGCTGAGGGCAATAAAAATAGAAAAGCTTAGTTGTGAAAGGAGAGATGTAGTCTGAATTATCAGACAGTCATTCTCTGGAAAAGGTCGCTCCAAAAGGTGCTAAACTGAAGGAGAATCCATAAGGCCCTGGACTCCTAGCAGGGAACTGAGAGTAAGGAGTCACCTTAAAGTGGTCGGAGAACTGTGAAAGCAGTATTGACATAGAAGTGATTGTGCTTCATAGTTACTGCTGCCTTGTTAGGCAGGTTTCATATCCTGATTGTTGTGTAGTAGTGTCCTCTGACATTAAAGTCTTTTATCTTGAAGGGAAGGAAGCTTCTTAATATATAGACAATAAAAGGAAAGGTGAAACAACAGGATATTTTAAGATAGAGTGTTTATAGGGAGGTAAAACTCTCCACCCTGCAGGGAAGCTAAGAACAGGAAGTAGGAAGTAAATAACCCACATTAGCTTCAGGAAGTCCCTGAAACTGAGCAGATTCACTAGGTCCTTCTTACAAAAAACATATATAAGCAATATGGCCTGCTCAGGGTCACTCCCAAACAAGACAAGCCACTGGAAGGAACAGAGATCAGCCAAGCACCCTGAAGAAGGCAGAGAGAGACTCACACGAACTGAGCAACCTGGAAAAAAAATAATCTTCTTCCCATTGAGTTGCCTGTAGGCTATGTGGTGTGCTCTCAATTTCCAGTTTTTGTGATCTGTCACTCATTCTGGGGTGGACCTTGGTAAGACAACTGTCTTTGAATCATTTCTCTTCCTATAAGTAACCACTCACCTATATTCCTACAAATAACACCTGAAGAGGACTCCTACATAGTAAGGGCTCCCTGTACCCAGACCCTGGATTAGTCACAAACTACACTCAAACAGGATTTTCACAGAGAGATTCTTTATTAAGCATGGAAGAAAAGTTAAAGTGGCTACTTTATGAATCAGGGAGGAAAATAGCATCAAATGACCTTGTGGGTGTCATTCTAAAGAAAGGAGAGAAGGGGAGGTCTGTGTTAGAGTGAGCTAGGAAGGGGTGGTAAAGGTGATAGAGGATGAGCATAGAAGGGGGAGGGGACAAGACAAAGGAGGAAAGGCATTTGTCCTCGAGGGACAAAGGACGGCTTCTGGACAGAGAGGAGACTGATGTGACATATAGGAAAATGGCAGTTTGTAAGGGTAAAGGGGAAACCCCGTGATAGGATCAGGTTTAATTTTAATTGGGTATGTTAACTAGGTGAGTCAAAGGGGTCTCCTGATTGCTGGACTTTGGTAGTCAGCCTCGGGAGGAGGATGTCGACAAATAGGGAATAAACCTTGGTGGCTAGCTTTAGGAATGTAATGTAATTGTTTTTAGCAAAGCAGAGGAATGGGGGAGAAGGGGAAGGCCTGCTGGGACCATATGCTTTAGTGGGCTGGTGTTCTTTCAATTTCATCAACACTTAATAGTTCACCAAGTGGGACATTGGTAGTATATGTTCTTTGAGTCTGTGGCCAGTTCCCTATCTGGAACAAGGCATTTGTTTATGTCTTCCCAAGAACAGCATCTCACAACATGATACCCCAGGGTTCAGTTTGGTGTTATACAACTGTTTGCATGATCAGAGTAATAGGTTTTCTGTACCGAGGTATTAGGTTTCTCCATCAAGGAAGTGAGCCAGATGAAGTCGAATTGACAGAGGAAAGAACAGGTTTATTTGAGTAAAGCAACTCCCTCCCAGGTAAGTTCTCCAGCCCCAGAAATTGAGTCAGGAGCAGTCACTAGCTTGAATAAAAGCAGGGAGCTTATAGAACCTGTAGGCCAGGGGTGATGACATGTCCTCCATAAGCTGAGTTTGTATGGTCACCAGGTGAACACTTTAGGGAGACACGTGGGCTGCTGGCAACTTCAGGGGAGGAGCTGCTGTAGCTGCCAAGAATGTGGAACTTGGCTTTTTGGTGCCTTTTCTATGTTGGAGATTCTCTGAGAGGGTAGTGTTTGGAGAGAAAGCAATGGAGCCTTAGGGGTCAAATGGGAGTGAGCTGAAGGTTCTAACTGAGCACAGAAAATATCATTAAGTCTTTGGGGTTCCCAGGTGCCTCTTGTATAAAATGAAACTATGTACAGGACCTTACAACAGGAGGTATTTATCCAGCATTTCTATAGGTTAGGCCTTTCAGCAGAGCCACCCTATGATGTTAGACGTGAGACCTTCTATTTTAGAACATAGCAATCGCTGACTTAACTAAAGCCATATAAGAAGGAGAGCAGAGGAGAATGGATCTGAATAGAACCATGAATTGGGAGCTATCTGTGCCTTTGCTATAGACACATAATCATATTAAATGATCATGTCCTGGAAAACACCCAGCAATAGGCTCAACACAGTCAGAATTTTATAGGACCCAGTTGGATTTAAGATGAGGAGGAAAGTGACTTCAGATTGGAAAGCACTTAGGGTTGGGCATGGACATGCACCCTTATCCTCTCTCAGTTGTTTTTCTTTAGATGTGAGCATCATGTTCTTACAGCCCTGCTTCATTTACCCAGAAACTTTTTCTCATTTGGAATTTACTCATCCTTATTTTCAGAAAGAAAAATCTCTATTTCAGAGTCAGTAGCCTTTATCCAGCTATTAAGGGCAATGTTTCAAAGAACACACACAGTGTTGGCTACCGGCACAAGCTGTCAGAGCCGCATGGTACACTCCTTAGAGAAAGCCCAGAAATGAAGTGTCTCAGCCTCCAGGTCTATCCACGCTCCTGAGAGTTGAATTCCCCACCCAATTGCTTCAGTGCACAAGAATAATTTTCCAAAGAATTCTGGCGGGCTCCAGACAGTAGAAACAATGCAGGAGTTTTATGCTAACTTGACAGGAACGAAGTCTATTGAAAAAAGCAAATGTAGGCCCATTCCACATGAGTATTATTTCCTGGGCTGTTCTGGCCAAATGGTTCACTAAGTGAGAAACTTTTGCCTGGCTGAGAGATGTTTGGAAAGGAATACGTAGCTGAAAGCCAGGTTACATTTGGTGTCTTTATACAGGGAAGGAGAAAGGGCCCTTCCCCTCTAACCATATCAGGTTCTCTGGAAAGGGCTCTGTGAAAGCTCTGTACATTAAGTTGACAAAAAATAGAATAACACGAGGAAATCACTCACCTGTAAGTTTTCATGTAATTGCCCCATGTATGAACATGGTGTCATAGGGATGAGTAGGAATGGGTTTACACAGTACCTTAGGTATAACAGTCTGCATATATGTTTTATAGAAATGACCACACAAAAGTAAGGACTTGGCATTTCTGAGGTGGTAAGAAGTGGGAAGGTAAGTATATGGGGAAAGCTAGTAAAAGACAAAAGTTGATTTGTAGATGTCTCTGTCTGTTGAAGCATTTACTATGGTGATAAAAGTCCAGCCATGCCTCTGGGTAGGAAGGATCAGGGCAACAGTTTTTCTTGCATTTGCTTCTTTTCAAATGAGTTAGCTCTAAACAACTTTCAATGAGGCATAAAGGAGCAATGGCAGAGACTGTGGAGAGCCTAAAGAACACTGAACTTGCTTTCCTAGGATGGAGGGGTGCCCCCTTTTCCTTAATGACTCAATTTCACCAGATTGGCTTTGGTTTGACTTTCTTTTGTGTATTATACACCACTGTTAGGAGAACCCAATTCTATAGTGTCTGCTCTTAATGGTTTTCTCCCTAAGAGGGAGCCTCTTTCCTCCTCAGCATCATAGAACCAATACCATGACTGAACACCTACTAAGCAGATTCTTACATTTGACCAAGAGTAGGAGAGGTGGAAGATAAATTCAAACTTCTCAATAAAACCAACATCTCCAGCCTAGGGGGTCAGGACTTTGACTATGAATGAAGACTAAAGTAAGGAAGGGATGGCTTAAAAAGACTGAGACACACTCAGGTCTTTTCTGAGAACAGCAGAGATTTTCAGGGAGTTCAGAGACACCTTTCCCCTTCCTTTTATAGTTCTATCTGGTTATTGTCATGTCAACTACCAAGTCTTATGCTGGTAATAGTGGAGGAAGTCAGGAGGGATGAAGGTCACTTAGCATGTAGACAAAACTACAATGCAGCTAGAGGCTTTCTGGGGTTCAGTTTGGATATCATCCTAAATCCAGCTAGTTTTGGGCTAGTTCAGAGGAAAAGGGAATTCTGGGCTATAAGCAGCTTATTTTCAAAAGATAAATAAGGTGAGGACTGCTATGGAATATTCCTTTATATCATATGAATACATGTCTCTGTGATTGGTTTAATAAAGAAGCTATAACTGAACAATAGCTGAACAGAATAAGGTTATTAGGAGAGCCAGACTAGGACAATTCTGGGAAAGAAGAAGGGCAGGGTCTAAAGATGCCAGCCAGATGCAGAGGGAGCAGGAGATGGACGTGCCATGCTAATAAAGGTCCTGCCACATGGCAGAGCATAAATAAGGAATATGGGTTAAGCTAAAATGTGAAAGCTAGTTAGTAATAAGCTTGAGCTATTGGCTGATCATTTATAATTAATATAAGTCTCAGTGTGTTTATCTGAGACCTACTTCAGTACACGGTAGAAATTCAGCCTTGTCACCTAAGCAAACTGGATGGAACAGTCCTACAGACTTCAGCAAGTTCTGTGTGTACCTGATATCTGGGAAAGTCAAGAGTAGACTTTGAGTTGCTATCCCCAAAGCTGTGCTGAAACACTAAGCTTTCGAGCATGTGAATGGGATTCCATTTAAAAGGGGAGCTTTGCAAATATAATCAACTGAAGACCATCAAGTGGGTCCCTGTTAAAAACAACAGGTATTCCTACACGAATGACGCACACAGAGTAAGGATTTGTGAAGTTAGGTACTGAAGCAATCCCAGGAACACATAAGCTAGCAAAGTTCTCTCCTAGGGGCTTCAGAGGGCCCATTCCCTGAAAGACACAACTACAACACAATACGTTCCTACTGTTTAAAACTACCCATTTTTTGAGACTTTGCTATCACCCTTACAAAGCTCACAGGAGATTCCAGGCAGGAGTAAAAGGCTGTCTGTGTGATTCATAGCCTCTTTCAGATGATGAACTCAAAGGGACCATTTTCTTGGAGATGCTGGCAGTTAGATAATAATCTCAAGGCTCGATGTATCTCATTGTGTTATTCAAACCCACACCAATGTCAAGGTGGCAAGGTCACCTTTCTGAATAGAGAGTCTGCTAGTGGTCATGCCTCAGGCCTCAGACCATTCCTCTCAACTCTGCTTGCTTTGGCTCAGTCCTTGTCTAGAGGACCTGTCAGCATGGGCCACAGGAGTTCAGAGAAGCAGGCTGGGCAGTTGCCTTGACAACTTGATGATGTAATGCTGTACAGTACTTCCTGGATGCAGGTCTTCTGAGATTCTGCACACTGCAGGCTTCTCTCAGCTGGGTGGCATGCTCTACAGTAACAGCTCTGCAGCTCCGCACTCTTAATGATCCCCTTAGAGGCATCTTCAGGATGCATTTGCATTAGTAATGAGAGGTAAGGCTCATGGTTGCTAAGCTACATAGACTTTTTGCCCAGGGGACACAGGGCTACTGCTGGCTGATCGGCTTTTGCTGTGGGCACCCTCAGTTTGTTTTAGCTGCTGCTAGCCTTTCTCCATTCTTGTTAAGTGCTAGGTTGGAGTCCCTGCAGCAGCTCAGTAACAGAAAATGAATGTGACACCCAGTCGAAAGGATTTCCAGGAAAATCCCAGCCCTGAGGTGGACTCCCAGTATTTCAGAAGATTTCATCCCAAGTGATTTTTTAGCACAGTAATTTCTCCATTTCTATTTACTTCCTCCCCCTAAAAGTCTTTTGGTTTATGCAATCTGTTTTTAGGAAAGCAGACTCCAAACCTCTGGAGTTAATCACACCCAAGTGTGCATCCCTGTTTCACTGGCTTTCTTCCTAGTCTCTGTGAAAAAAAAAAAAAAAAAAAAAAAAAAGCCCCTGAGCAATAACATGATTAATCAAAACAAGCAGGTGGGCCTTTCTCCGTGGAAAAGAACACTTTGACAGTTGTTGAAGGTGGGTGCCTGTCAGCTGTGTGTGAGAGATTTGATATTCTGGTTGATTTCAGTAAGTCTCCTAACAGTGGGCAAGGCAGGTCACAGGCAGCAGGACTACATATGCTTTGCTTCTTCAACATCACCATTGAAGTCTTATACACAATAATGTGAGCACAGAACCATGCCATAGCCTCCTTCTCTAGAGTTAACATGAAGCAAGAGGCCAGAGGCCTTTTGCAGTAGGAGGAGCCATTTTGCAATGATTCTTTGATCTGCTGTCACAGCCAAGGTGTAGCTGCTAATAAATCCCTATAAGAAAATAAGCTGTTAGATAACCTGATACCTGTGACCAGATGGTTAGGGCAAGGGATTCTCCATTGTCTTTGAAATATACCTTCAGTGTCAAAACCAGGGAGCTTGGAGTCCCTTGTTCAGAAGCCCTCAGGACAAGGGTTAGTTTCTGAATGGTCAAAGGAAGAGAGATGCCCAGTGGTTCAAATGACTATTGAGGACTCTCTAACAGGCCTGAGCACAGCAACCATGGTGCTGCGGGGTTTGCCATGCACTTTTCTCTCCCTTGCTAAACTACTAAACCATTGGATTGTATTTCTAAAGCTAACTACTGAGATATATTTCCTTATTTTGCCTCCAGGATCTGTAAATCAAGATTCATTATTTGACTACACTGGCTAACATGTCCAATCAGGACTTACCAACTCATCCTAACAAAGACTGCTCCTATTTCTTCTTAAAAACTACTCCTGCAGAATCAGATGCTGTTGTCTTTGTTTCATCCAGAGACATCCCCCCCTCCTGTTTGACCTTCCAGGGTAATAAATTTGCTTTGTGTTGAGAATTTGGCCTGTGCATGTGTTTGGTGCTGATTTCAATACTAAGCCACTTTTATGGTGCTAACAGCCTCCTATCACTGCCTGTCCTTATAGTCATGCCTTAAAATTATTACCATATATTAGTTCTACATAGTCCTGGACTGCATTGCAACATTCATGTATGTGTATAATGCATTTTGGTGTTATCCACCTTCTGTCACCCCTACTAACTCTTCTTTTTTCTCAATGGATCTACCTACATATCTTCTTTTTTTTCCCTTTCAGTGATGTCAAATTAAATTTTCTTGCGAGAGCATGAGTAAGGGGTTTAGCAGTGGCTATACCTCTCAAGAAATTGTCTTCCCATTCCCTAGCAACAATGAACTAGTTAGATATCCTCAGAGAGGGGAGGGGTGTCTGTGACCCTATAGACCTGTCTGTGATGGAACACTGATGATCGATCCAGGGCATCACAGCATCCCATAGTACAATGGCCATGCTACACCCAGAAGATAGCCTTTCATAATGCTCTTCCCCTTCCTCCAGATCTTATATACATTTTGACCTCTCTTCCAAAATGTTCCCAAAGCCTCTATGGGGGTTCTATAGGTGTCTCAGCTAGGGTTGATAATTTGATAGTCATTCTCAGAACTTTGATTACAACCCTTTGTAGTAACCAACATCCATTTGGTGGGGAGTAGCTTTTCTAGCTAGAGTTGATAGCAGGAGAAGTCTGTAGGCATAGGCTTAAATATTCAGAAGGTAATTTGACCCAATTTATAGTGTGAATTCCTTCTTATGCAGCAGTCCCCAAATCTAATTATAAAATTGTTGGTTACCCACAAAACAAACCACAACTGTACCAGTGAAGCCATTGTGTCTTGTAGGTTGGCAGTGGAGAGTGCTAGTCCCTCAGCTGAGATAATTGAAACTACTGAAATGATGACTGACTATAATTAGGCATTTTTACCATTTTTAGAACAGAAACAATAAAGACAGTCGGTATGAACAGAATAGGTCCTTGGTCTAAAAGAGGCTTCCAGTTGCAGAGACACTTGGTAATGGTACATTTTGCTCTCCTCTCTCCTTAAGTAACATGCCCAGTGCATCTTCTTCATGTGATCGAGGATTCCATCTTAAGCTGAGATCTCAGTACATACCTACATATTGTGATAATATTTGTATCAGTAATTTACAGCACCTGGTTATCCTTTAGTTCTAATTATAGTACAAACTAATGTGCATTACTGTGCATCACCTAGAAATTTGACTGAGAATTGTCAACTGCCATGTGGTTTCAGTAATTGCCTTGCATTTTTTTCATTGATAAACTCTTCAGTGTCACTTAAAGTCAAATGACATCAGAGAACTCTGTAAAGGAAGATTATATAGTGTTCATTTGGAAAGGGAATAAGAGAAGTGAGTCATGCTGGGGCATATAGACTATAGACATGCTGAAATCCAAAGAATTTGTGCTGTGGTAGCCTGTACCATATTTATGTCCAGAGAAGATGTATTATGCAGATTCTATTTTTTTTCCACAGACTCACCCATAACCATGCATCAGCAAAAAATGTAGCAGTAAAAAAAAGGAGTGTGGAATTTTCTGTTGATTCTAGCACTAAGTGGATTGGATATCACTTTAATTCAGGTTTCAAAAGCACTGCAAAATAAAACTTATCTCCCACTGAACAAGCAAGACATTTGGAGAGTTATCAAGGAACATCTCATTAAAATTTGCAGCCTGAAATGGACAGAATTTTGGATTCCATGATGCCTTATTATTCTGAACTTTCAAATAAAGCTTTTAGGTTATATTGTATGTCTGTACAATTTATTTATATTAAAGGGGCTTGTATTTAGTCTCTGTTGCAAATTCAGATAATATAAAGAGCTTATACTAACACTGGAAGTCAATGAGATTCAATTATCTTTGAGAAGGAATTGTGGTAAGAAGATGTCAAAATGTTCTCCCCAAAGATTTCCATTGTTTAGTTTCCACAACTTATATAATAATCTCCTATTTGGTTTAGTATTGATCTCTATGACTGACAGAATACTGTAGAATTGTTGGGTTAAACTGTGAAATAAAATATTACATACACACATACACACACACACATTCTTGTTTTGGAGAATCTGACAAATTTTGTACAGAGGTTTATTTAAGAAGAAGCTGAGACCTACCAGTTGTGATATATGCTGAGCATACCATTTTAGAAGTAGATCACCTAGCATCAGCCTGAAGCTGATTAGAGGCCCCTGACTGACAGCTTAACTATGAGCCATCTAAGTCATTCATGGATACTTGATACTCTGAGACTGAGATAAATGCTTGTTATCTTAAGCATCAATTTCACAGTTATAGAGCAATACATATCTGATGCAAGAGTCTGTACATAACCAAAAGCTAGAAAAAGCTATCAAGTGCCACTTCCTGAATTTAGCCTGTGAATCAAGGAGCACGCATATGGCTTAGTTATTGATAAAGCTTCAGTGTGAGCATTTAATGATCTCAAGCTGGCTTCCTAGCACAAGTCTGTGACATTGACTCAATATTGATACATTATTTCAAAAAAATACATATAGGGCCTGAAGAGATAGCTCAGTGGTCAAGAGCACTAGCTATTCTTGTAGAGGATTCATGTTCAGTTCCTAGCACCCAAATAGCAGCTTACAGACACCTGTAACTCCAGTTCTAGGAGATTCAACACCCTCCTCTGGTGTCAGAAGGTACTGCGTATACATGCTGCATGCTTGTCGTGTTGTGTCCCTTCTCCCCAGACACACACACCACACACACACACACACACACACACACACACACACACACACACACACACACACGGGCACACACACGGGCACATGGGCACACATAAAAATTTATATAAACAATAAATTTCTAAAATATGTATTTCAAAGGACTTTCACTCCTCATCATTACCACAAATCATCTTGAAGTACAAATGTTCAGTTCTCCTATTCATTCACTCACCCTTTCCTAATTTTCTTAAGAATCAGTTACAGCTCAGGGCTGCATATTTCACTCACAAATTGATTGGAGTGGACAGACTATATGGATTATTTTGCATTTTAATTCAGTAACTCATTTGGTTGTCCATTGATTGATACTTGGAAACAAACCAACTAACTCAACAGACAAGTGACTTTCATACAATCTGATTTGTGATTTAAGAAGCACTTTCAACTCACTGCTCGAGGGAAAAGGTAGACATTGTTTATCCCACCACCTACGACTACTCCCTTGCTTTAGCATTTAGTTTCATTCAAAGAAATCATCTGGTATGTGCCAGGAATGCTGAGACTTGATCATAGTGTCCCTTGGCTCCTGTCTCCTCTCTTCTGTTGTGGTGCCCTTCACCCCAGACCTATCCACAACTGCATTCTGACCACCATTTCTTCTGCTTAGTACTTGATGGTCTGCACAAGTCTTATTCCTTAAATCTTCTCCTGTGGGCTGTGAGCCTAGTGTGAGCCTCAGTAGACCCCCACCTGGGCTGTGGCTAGCACACTCAATGTAGAGCCATGTACCCTGCATTCTAGCTGGCTCTCCAGCTGGCTTTGCCCCCATTTGTGCTTTTGGAACCACAGGAAACCAAGAAGAACTAAAACACTAGGTTCACTTTGCCCAAAAACTTATTTGATTTAGGCTTGTTGTGACTAGCAGATAAAAGAAACACAAGACAATTCTCTATGGAGGGTTGAGATGCTTCCATCTGCCTTTAGCTAAACAATTCTTATTTAATATGTTTCCACTTTTGTCTGAAGCTCAGATGTGACCACACATTGTACCAGTCTTGTCTATCACTTTTGAGTCTCTATTTTATGGGGTTTGTGTGTGTGTGTGTGTGTGTGTGTGTGTGTGTGTGTGTGTGTATGTGTGTGTTTCTTCTTCTATCTGTTGGCTCCCATATCCCTTCTATGATGTAATGTCATTGGTCTACTGTAGTAAGGCATGGCTTATTGATTGTTTCTTGCATAGAAGAACCATTTAAAAATGAGGGGAAAATATTAGAAGAATCATTCAGCATAGACCATAAACAGAATTAGCCTATTAGTAATTCACTATGTCTATAGATGCTCTCAATTTTAATACCCAAAATCAAATAAAGGCTCAATCCTTCCCTGTTCATTCTCTCTGGAATAAATCTTAATCTCTTTGTAAATAATTGCCTTGGACTAGTTTTTGGTGGAGGAGGAACCATTAACTCTGAAAGTAAAAAAGACAAGGAAAATATAAAAAGAAAAATTCACATTACACTGCATCATGCTTGTTTCTGCTATTTTTTTAATAGCAGATTTTTCAGACATAGATTTTCAATTGTAAAGTGGAGATGGTTGCACATTGACTTGGGGCTGAGGACTCATCTGGAAAACGCCTGGAATAGCTGGATAAAGTGATTAATTTTTTTTTCAAATAGTCTTTCATACAGTTTTCCTTAATGCAAAGAAATTGCTTTACACATGCAAAGTCATATTTAAAGTCAAGGACCTCAGCAGAGTACATTCATCACACAAGGATGAGCAGGGAAGCAGGGAAGAATAACATCTGTTAGCCACAGAGCCACCAACCATATAGCTCTCCAGTAACATGCCTGAAGGGGAGAAATAGTAGATACCATGAGATCTCTGAAGTTCACCTTTCTGGTATAGCTGTCCCATCTACTTCCTGAAGAGGAGCTAGAAGAAAAATCAGAGACATAGACAATCAGATATGGGTTTTACTGTCTTATTGTGTACACCAGCCACTATTTCTAGAACAGGACATGCACTGTATAGCACCCAGCTATCCAGGATGGCATGCTAGCTACCCAGGAAATCACATCACTTGGTCACATATCAGATCAACTGAACATTACATAGTGAAACCCTGACAAACCAGCCAACCCAACAAAGCTGAGTATGGTGGCACCTAGTTAAAAATCTACTATCAGAGAGCCAGAGACTGGCTGATCCCTGGCCTGGGTGGTCAACTCCTACATCTCAGTCAGGGAGCCCCAGGTCCCACTGAGAAACCTGTTTCAAAAAATTAAGGTGAATTGTTTCTGAGAAAAGCAGAACAAAATCAAACAAACAAACAAAAACACCTGAGGTTGATCTTTGACCTCAACACATAAGCAGACATATGTGCAAGCATATCCACACACATGCATCTATATATATACACATACACAAACATGCACATGCAGCACATAGTAGAAATCACATTTCTGAGATCTCCAAATGAGTACATTTTAGATTTCTCTGAATCAGTGACTAACCACAGACCACTACCATCTGCAATCCACACCTTTCTTGGGTATCAGTGCTATCTCTTTCTTTTGGAAAGCCCTCATCCTGTGGCCAAAATCCCATGGAGCATCTAGAAATAAACATCTGTCATATACTTACTCAAAGGCAAAGACTACCTTTCTGAGACTAATACCCATTGTGAATCATCTTTCTGAGAGCAATTGCTCATGACAGACATGATACAATGACACAGGAATGGCTGCATGTGACAGTCCTTATTGATGTCCATGGCTAGTCTGGTGTCAGTTGGACAAGAGGCCTATATGACTCACAGTACAGTTCTTCATTAAGACTGGGTGACACATTCTACAGTTTGGATGAAGGTCATTTTCTGTGTGTTTGTGCAGAATACAGGGACCGCAGACACAGGACAGGGGCAGGTATTCCAAGTTGCAGGTGGTGGCTTTACTCACTTGAGTGATAAGGAAGAAATGCTCATTTTAATGGAATATTGAGGATGATGCAGAAGAGGGGGCTTGCCACAAATTTTGGGGCTAGTAGCCTCAGTTATGGGTTCAGGAAGTGAGACTGTGTGCTTAGGAGTTCCTGGGTCTTGGTAAGGAACAATGGTTGGCATCTTAATTATGTCAGGGAGTGAGGAGAGACTCTGGTTAAGTCTGAGTTCAGTTGTTGCTAGTTGATTTGGGCAGCAAATCTGAGCAATGTGGGACCCGTGAAGTAGAGCCATACCAAGGAAGCCTTGTATCCACAATGACTTTATCTTTCAGTGGCCCCTCCCTCTCTCTCCTCTGCTCTTCTGAAGTCCCAGATTTCTTGTCTTTTTTTAACCTCCAAGGTTGAGAGATGACACATGAATGGAGAGGCTTTCTCATTTCTCTTTCCAAGGTTGCATAGACCTCTACTCTTCCATAGGGAAGCTTTCTGTCATGCAGTGTGCTTACAAATCTCCCTCACTACATTTTTAGTATGGTTATTTTATTATTGTTATTATCGTCATTATTGCACTACTCAGCTATTTAGCCTCTGATGGACAACACCTGGTGGAAGGGTTGAAGGTGTGGCTCTAAAATGGCTAATGCTGTCAGCTCAAATATCTGTGTGCAATGTCCATGGCTGCTGGGAACAGATTGTCCTAGACTTTCTTGATTTCTATGGGAGAGAAGCTGAAGTTAGCTTGAAATCCCTGCTTGGTTTTCAGTAGACTCTCACTAGGATTGGCTTCATGTTGCAAACACTCTCCTCCTCCACATCCCTGCCTCCTATGAAATATGGATACTGCATTAAAAGCAGGAGGCCCGATGTAATCATGCCATCCTACACACATAAAGATGATGCTCCAGTGTTCACAGGAAATAAAACTCCAATCTCAGGTGACAGCTTTACAACTGTCATGTAAGGTGAAGGCTCCTCTCGAGCCGTGCTTTAAAATAGAAGTTGGTGACATCTGTTTATTAATTTGGCCTATATGTATTCTAGGCAAATTGGATTGGGAAGGGCTTTAACTCACAGGAGCAATGATGACCATTTCCCACTTACCTTAATTATAGAATTTTTCCTATGGAAATGGCTTATGAGTGACTACAGCTTGTTTATCTCTTTCTCCCTTCTTGTAAATTAAATCACATGAACTGTAAAGGTCTCAGATTGGTTTTGCAGACATTGGATTATTTTAAACAAAAGAAAAAAGGCAACAGCCTCAGAATAATTGGTTCAGTCTTGTTATATAGACACAGCTCCAGGCCAAAGCCCTAGGCATTTTTGCATTCAACATTCTTCCTTGAGAAAATGCTCTGTGACTTTTCTAGGCACTATTTTAAATTTATTTTTGCCTGTTCCAAATTCATTGCATAGTCAAGATAGCCTTCTTTATCATCGCATTTTACATTCTAAGAATTCATGTTTAAGCAACAGATTGCCTTTAAAAAAAATTCAGAGTGCATGCAGCTCTGCTATTTCCCTTTGCACAGGCTTCTTTATGCCTGCAGGTTGTTATTGGGTGAAGTCAAGTGGTGCTTCTCTCCTCTTCTGAGGTGTGTTTAGTCTACTGACTGGAATGCTTTGGTGGACATGATTTTTAAAAAGCTCCCAGCCTTGATCTATTTAGCTTTTCTTTCCTTTGTCTTCAATGATGTATGAAATCTCTTTTAGGATATTATATATTTCCTTCCAAATTTATCTCTCCTTGTTGGCCAAAGGACACTCCTGTCCATTATCCTTTTTATGGGAGCCACATCATGAAGTGTGGCTTCAATTAACAAGTAGCTGACATTTGTCCCTGTAAGCCACAGGAGCCAGTTTTGAATCATCCTTAGGAAGAGCTGCAGGGAAGAGGGCATATTTTCTGACAGTCAGCCTAAATAAAATGGCTCTGTTCACAAGAAAAACAGTCCTACTCAAAACCTTGGTTTGAATTTGGGTCCTAACTATTAACTTAGCTATCAGTTTCTGATTAATTTCTGAAACACAGTTCCAACAAAACATATTGTAGAAGGGTGACTCCCTTTTTGTAATTTTATTGTAGGCTCTCAGGCTTGTTTTCAAGGGAAGAGCACACTCTTTTTTTAATTTTGTTTTTTAACTTCAGCCTTTTAAATGAAATATTCATTAATGAAGAGGCATATGTGGAATTTGACAAGTATTAGAAGATACTCAGTAGTAATAAAGACTGGTCTTCTCTGTCTTGCTAGGCTTTCATTTTATTTTTGTAAATCATTCATACAAAAGCTCACTGTTGGAGAATTGCAGATAGTCCTCTTTTCTTCATTTTAATGGGGAATAGCTTCACTTTTGTGTGTGTGTCTTGATCTTGTCTTTGTAGTAAAGGACCATGAACGGAACAATGAGGACTCCCTGGAGACATACAGGGGTTCCTAAGGGGAAGTAGGAAACCTGTTTTCAAGCATCCTGCTAGTTAATGGCTAGTGTGTTTCATTTTGCAGAGTGCTATGTGTGTCTCCATTTATTACAAAGATTTTTCTTTTTTATGATGAAGACTGTGTGTTGTGACTGGTAAAGCAGACAGATAATGGAATCTAATCAAAGGCCCAGGAATGCATCTTTGCCAATATTACAGGCCACTGATCCAAATTCTGTCTAAGGCACCTGAATAGATACAGATTTTGCACAACTTGAAATTTCAGCCGCTCTCTTTCTGTTTCAGCAGCAATCAGACCTCCGGCCTGGGCAGAAACCCCAGAAAAACATAGCAGACAATGTGCCCACAACTAGACAAAAATTACACATGAAAAAATAAAACTTTA
The DNA here is from genome assembly GCA_004025045.1 of Sigmodon hispidus. Taxonomy (NCBI): domain Eukaryota; kingdom Metazoa; phylum Chordata; class Mammalia; order Rodentia; family Cricetidae; genus Sigmodon; species Sigmodon hispidus. The sequence goes on from PVIH01007929.1 coordinate 72,238, forward strand.
AAGCTTAAAAATTCTAAAAATATTATGATTCAAAATGGGAACCTTTGTTTTCAGTTACAACTTAGCAAGAAGTGAGGAGAAATGAGGCAATTATCTGAATAATAAAACACAAACTGTTCGATCATTCATGCTGATTGATTTCAGGGTGAGACTTTTCTTCTTAAAGTATGTAAGCAAAAATTTCTAGAATGGTGATTTCAGTCCTTTATTTGATAAATTTAGGGAAATTTTGACTATTTATATAGAATATTTTCATGAAAGTGTGTGTATGATAAGGTAAATTATCATCTGCATAAACTCATATGACCACTTCCTGGGTTGGAATGTGGAATGTTCTAGGAACTCCATTCAGATATCCTTCAAACCCACCTGTTAGAAGGAGTGGCACCATGAGACAGCCTCCAGCTGCTGTTTTTCCAGGATTTACATGAGCATTCATAGCACCATTCTCCCAGCCAGTCACCACATATGGCTGGTGCTTTAGACAAGCCCATACAGACCACAAGACACCTCTCTATGGAGGTTCTGGTACGTGTGTGTGTATGTGTGTATGTGTGTGTGTGTGTGTGTGTGTGTGTGTGTGTGTGTGTGTGTATGGGGGGACTATACATCTATCCAAAATATTTTCAGAACTATAGAGCACTTTGACACACTTTTTTTAAAAAAAAAGATTTATTTATTATGTATTCTGACCCTCTATGCCAGAAGAGGGCACCACATTTCAAGACAGATGGTTGTGAGCCACCATGTGGTTGCTGGAAATTGAACTCAGAACCTCTGGAAGAAGAGCTGGAGCTCTTAACCTCTCTGAGCCATCTCTCCAGCCCAAGCACTCTGAGACTCTTGTGACCAAATTTTCATTCTATGCTTCTCTTCCTTCCAAACGATCAGCAATATGTTGTAGTAGATTGTCCTGTTCACTTTCCCTTGTCTTCACCACAAATATTTTTCAAAAAAAAACTTTTATATTTCTAATATTTGGATGTGTAAGAGTGTGTGCATGTGTGTGTGAACATTTGCATGTGTGTGTGTGTGTATGAAGATGCATATGTGTAGGCACACAAGAAGAACCGAGTACAGTCTTTAGGAGCCACCTACCTTGCATCTTGAAACAAAGTCCTTTGCTAGCCTGAACCTCTCCAGGGAGACTACATTGTTTGGCTAGTGTGTCCTAGAGACCTAAATTAGTTGGGAAATGTTTAACTGTATGGCCTAGAGTATTTTTGTACTCAGGGCAAGACAGTATTATCTAACAAGTGGATCTCAGGTAGAAAAAAAAATTAATCTTGTATTTTGGGTCAGCAGTATCAGTTTGTCTGATTAGAAAATGTGTTTATCTGTAGGGATGTCCAAACCCTTGCTCATTCAATGTCAGATGTGAGTATAGTAATAATTATTATTATTTGCAACCTAAAGTGCATCTCTTAATTTCTTCAGCTTAATTCAATTAACCTTTAAAGAGCTAAATGTTACAGGTGTGAGGACCAATTATAATTTTGTTTTGGCAGTTTAAAATTGGTTACATACCTGGGTACACAAAGCAAAATAATTGTATAAATTGAGTCTTCAAAGTAATGCATATTTATAGAAAGATAATATACTGGTTAGTTTTTTTTGTCAAGTTGGCACATGCTAGGGTCATCTGAGAGGAGGGAACCTCCATTGAGAAAATGCTATTATCAGAATGGCCTGTAGGGGCCTTTCCTTGACTAGTGAGTGATGTTGGAGGGTCCATCCCACTCTCCTAGGCTGATGGTCCTTGATTGGGTGAGGAAACTTGTAGCCTAGTGAGCGCTCTGGGTGTTTCTTTCTGGATATATAGATGTTACAATCCTTGTTTACAAAATTTGATATTTCTTCTTACATTCTATGATTCCTAAACCAAATCTAAAGCAATAAAATTTGTAAGTGAAAATGGGTTTGATCTTGCTTAAACAAGTAGTCACACTTTAAAAGTTGAAACAAATACATCAAACTTGAATATTTTGTTTAGGGTTTTTAGAGGCCAAGTTAGTAAGACCAAGCAAGATCTGTTACTCTCTAGTGAATATGTCTGTGGTTACTAGGTTACTAGGAAGAACAGGCAAAGACAATCTAACGTTCTTAGTATTTTCATCTATCAGAATACTTGCAATGGTGGGATATTTATAACATGGATACTCCACTCTCATATGTATAATATAAATTTATATTGCATGCACACATTTAATCATATGATATATATTAATACATACAATATATACATATAATACACACACATATATATTATTATAATTATATATATGTGTTATCTTTGGTTCCTAGTTTTCTGCTTTAAAGTCTCTTAGAATGTCCTGAGTGACACTAATATATTTTGATACTTGTACTGATGCAGGAAATCCATTTTAACTAAGCTGATCTATACTTATAAGGGGTTTATATAGCTTGAAGATGGGATCCAGTTATCAGAAAAGTAACCATATATGGAAGGCTTGAATTTTTCAGCCTTATATTTAAGCCTCCAATGAGGGGCTCTTAGAAATTAAATTTAGTCACATGGACATTGGTTGTATTGATGTTGCCTAAGTAATTCAGACTCATTGAAGCTTTCTATGACACTTAGAATGTCCCTGGTACTGATCCCATCTATGTACAGGAGGCAACACAGTGCACCTATGCAACAGAGTGCCTTAATTTCTTTCTACTACTTGGTCTTTTTTTATTTTTTTTCTGGCTTGCAGCCTCTGTAATAAAACTTCAATTCTAAGTGAACCATTTTTCTGGACTTTGTAAACTATTCCAGGGGACTAGGGAACCCCAATATATTAAAGGAATCCCTGGATTTGATGCCAACTGAGAATAAATGGAAGTTACTTAGGAATAGCTAGGAGCTGAGGCTGCCATCTGAAACAGGTATTCTTTGAGACCAAGGTGTTTGACATGTAGAGTCTATGCCAATTCTAAAACCGGTGTCAGAACTGAACTAAACCAAAGGACACTTTGTTGTAGAATTGTTTTTAGGGATGTTAGGGAGTAACACATGAACAATTAGTCTGTATCAAACATTTAGCTCTTGGATGGCTGGAGTTAATAACTTAACCTAGGACCACACACACAGTAGGTAAATGCTTTATCACTGAGTGATTTCCCAGTCCCAGGGTCATGTTATATCACAAATGAATTACATTAAAGGAAAAGATGTTGTTAATTTTAATGTAGAAAATACTCAGCAAATGTCATGAGTGTTACGACAGTAACTGAGAAATTTATAATTGAGAAACTAAAGGTAACAAATGGCCTCTGATACAGGCCATTTTCTCTGGACACCCCTTTGGAGGAGATGTGAAAGAAGGCTCAGAGTCAAGGACAAACACTAGGAGTCAGGTAAGAAGCAAATGGTAGATTCATTTATTGCAGATATGTGATGAACCTATATACCCCTACTGGTTTCCCATTGGCAGCTGGAGTGTCCCCTAGCTATGTTGTCTCTCTCTCATTGGCTTCCAGCATCTCAATGATCATGCATCACCTATCAACAAGTGCAGCTTCAGAATCCAAACTGACTCAACAGGAAGAGGCCAGCACGCATGTCTTTGCACATCACCTGGAACACAGCAACAGAGGCTCCATCAAACTAGCTGGCTGCATTTCCTGACCTCAAGGCATAGGCCTCTGAAACAATATTCTACCTACAACTAAAAATATTCACTCTGACTCCAGGTTTTCTTAAAAATTTTGTTTTAATCTTAAAATACTATGCAGTTAAATATTTCATTTCCTCTCTATCTTCAATGAGTTTTATATATAATTTATTTCCCCCAGCCTTCCCTCCCCAGAATATGGATTCTATGTATTCATGAAGTTTATTCTTTCTATGGCTCTTTTCTTCTGGATAATATTACCACCAACACTTCTCTTTCCTCACCCCTCTACTCTCAGGCTACCTGGGAAGTGCAAAAGGGGTGGGAAGAAAGTACTGTATTATGGAAAATAGTTCAGAATCAACAATATGGTTCTTTTTGTATGGCTTTGGTAAGACACCATGACCAAGGCAAATTATAGAAGAGTTTATCAGGGGCTTACAGTTTCAGAGAATTGGCATCCATTGCCCTTATGGCAGGCTGCATGACATCAAATGGCAGGCATGGTGCTGGGAGCTTACATCGTCTTGGTCCACAAGCAGGAGGAAGGGCTAGGTGAGCTAACTGCATGGCTTTTAAATCCTGAACTCCTGTCCCCAGTGACACACCTCCTCCAACAAGGCCACACCCCCTAGTCCTTCCCAAACAGTTTTGCCAGCTGCGAACCAAGAATGCAAGCACATGAAACTTCATTTCAACCACCACACTTAGCTTGGGAAACTTTTTTGTTTTTAAATGAAAGTTCCCTGATGCTTTTCTAGAAACTTTTGTTGTGCATTCTGGCTGTGTATTTCAGACTTTCATGTCTAATCCAGGTCGGGAGTCGATTTCAATGCTGCCTCTTCCCTCATTGGAAGGTGGTGGTGCTGATATGATGCACTTGGCTGTTTCTCCAAGACTCACAAGATTCTATCACTTCTTATTCTATTATATATAGTGGTAAATAAAATTTGGAGACCAGTATCAGTTAAAAAGTCATGTACTTTGTTCATTGGGCACAGTCATTGAATGAGACCCCTCCCCATTCCATTCATGAATAGTGTGCAAACTTCCTTAATAAAATCCTTTCTCCTTTTAAAACTATACTTCATCATACTAGTACATTAAGATCTCATAGCTTTTGTAGCTATGAGTCACTGAAATTAAATCTTAGACTCTGAATGAGTATAACAATTTAATTGGTCTCCTGAATTTCATTATTGAGCCTGTCAGGGCTGTTCTCTGAAATTTTCATTTGCATACTAAGAAATGCCTTAAGGAGATACACTTTGTTTTTTCATTGGCAGAGAAATCTATGAAAATGTTTTTATACTAATTAGGTTTTTAAAATTCTCATTACAGCATTTGTATTTTCCCAAGGAATGATTTTATCCTCCACTTCAGCAACCAAAAACCAAAGAAACACCTCTATGCTGTTATATTTAGGACTGTTACAGAGACCCAGATTTTTACATAAAATCCTAAACTTGGCCAGGAGAAGATTGCATATGAGAAATGGAGGTGGACCTGGTGGAAGGCAGCCACAGGATAAGATACTCAAATTACAGAGATGTTCAGACTACTTCTTCCTATGAAATGCAGATGCAAACAATAATATGCAAATTGTAAGAGGACAGGAAAAATATGGATCTCATTATTTGATGGCAATAATGTCATGCAAATGAGCCAGTTACTCCCATTACTCCTCTTCTAGCATGCTGATCTGAAACAAAACACCCAACCTCTTATTTCCTTCCCCAAATACTGCGGAAGGAGAAAGGAAGCTCATTTTAGATGCACATCTATAGCAGAGACAGGGTAGGGAAGAGAAGAATGGATAGGGTGTTATAAAGAGCAGGAGCATTTGAAGAGAAATGCAACACGGCCTGGAAGAGCTAGGGTGACAGCCTTTGCCTCCTCACACTGGCATTCAAGAACTGCATTGTGCTAAGAAATGGCACTTTCCAGTCTTCTGCCAATCTGGAACTACCTTAGGTCCTGTCCACCAGGGACTCAGAGAATAGGGGAATCTTTTATTTAAAGAAGAGAGTTAAGCAAACAGTCACAGACATGCAGACAGAAACAGAAGGGATCCCAAGAGGAGAAGATCCCAAAGAGCCCGTGGGGCTCAACAGAAGGAAGCATTTCTGAAGGGACTAGTTGGGAGTTTGGGGTGCTGGAGGGAAAGCTGGGCAGATAGTCGTCACTGATGTTTAAGCAAAAAGTCTGTCAGATAGTGATTAATCCAATGTGTGAAGAAAGTTTGTGTGTTCTAAAGGACACCTTGCCCAAGAACCAGCCCCACTAAATCTTATCTTTTATTGGACATTTAAATAACAAAGGTAAAGACAAGTACCATTCTTCTCCTGTCTCATCTGTTAATGTTGCCATGACTTTTAATGCCATCAGAAAATTTTTAAGGGGGGCTGGGGGAAGAAAAAGAGGCAGAGAGGAAGGAAGGAAGGGGCAAAGAATGGGAGGAGAAAGAAGTAAAAGAAATGTAATTAAAGAAATCTACTTAAGTATTCCAGAAACAATGACAATACTTACTTGCCATCTTGAGTTTTGACTATCTATGATTTTCACACTCCCATACCTAAGAAGAAGAAACAGGAAATAACCAATAGTCTTTGATCATATACTTACTGTATTCAGAACCACTGAGACAGGTATGTTACTTCACACTGACAGCACAGCAAACACATGTGATCTACTGTGAAGGTGCAGAAAAGGATGAAGTTACTTCTGGGAGAAAGCATTGTAATTATAAAATTCAGATACATTGGGATCTAAACTGATGGCACTCATTCCTTTGTCACAGCCACCTTTTCCTCCCAGATAATCATTATAAAAAATATTCTAGTACGTAGGCTCTGCATCTAGGAGGACCTGCCCATTCTGCTTCTTTCTCTTAGGATGCTGTCTTAGGGTTTCTGGTGCTGTGATAAACATCATGACCAAAAGCAAGTTGAGCAGAAAAGGGATGGTTTCACTAATCTTTCTTAATTCTCCTGACCCATGACTCCCAATAACATCTTCCAATAACTATTAGAATGCCTATAGTTCATGAGAAATCATTTTTGCATGCCAAGTAAAGAATAGAGCAATTATCTTTATGTATAGCTTCCTCCTCTATAAGGCAGTCCCATAGGCACTGAGGGACCAAGCAGGGTGATTGCAGCTACTCTACCTTTGCCTGGGAGGAACTGCTTGCTCTTTCCAGTGACTCCTGTAAGGTAACATACATCCAAATATCCATGTGACTTTGATGTCCCTGTTGTGACTTATTGGGTCAGGAATGGTCACAGGAGACTTTTCTCAATCAGCAGCCACTGCCTTGAGTTCTGGATACTCACGAGTCCAGAGCCTCTTGAAAATCAAAAATCCTGCATAAGTGACTGGAGATTTTTCCAAGTTTTAATCTATTGCTTGTCCTCTATAACAAACTGAATAAACAGAGACAAAGAAGTATAAATACTAATAGTATCGATTCTGTTGCCGTTGTGAGTGGAATCTTTGTATTTCTCATTCCCAACTTTGCTACGTTGATGTGTTAACTCCCTGGGACAGGGTCTCTACAGAAGTAATTGAAGTTAAAACAGGTAATAAAGGTGGTCTCTGGTCTTCTAGGATCAGTGTTCTTGTGAGAGGAGACAATAGAGAGCATATTAGTATTCTCACAATCCAACTTCCTTTTATCTTTCTCTGCTCAGGTCAGTTGAGGAACAATGAGGAAGCCATCTACAAGCTAAACAGAAAGCAGAGTCTTCAATCTGAAACTTCTTATTTCTAGAATGATTTTAGCAAAACATTTTGTATCTGGTACAGAGGCTATGTTGTGTCATTATGCCTAAACTGATAAATATAGTTTAAAAAACAATAATAGCATATTAATTACAGGAGATTTAATAGCTATAAAAACAGAGAGAAGAAAAGAGTTAACAATTTAAGTAGATTAAAAAAAATCCCACAATATTCACACTATTAGAAAAGATGGCCACCAGAAGTCTTTTCTAGATAATCTTATCTGTACTTCTGGCCTCTGTTGAGGAAATTATGTGAACCCAAGTGAAAATGATATTATTTAGACTTGACTAGATGGTTTTATGTATATTTTAGAATTCTGTTATTTTCTGAAGAGTAATTTTTCTGGCTCTAAGATATGATTGAAGGAAATCTGGCATTTTTGTCCTTAAAATCAAGATTTTGCTCTCCTGGGGAGAGGCACAGATGCCAATGAAGATGTAGCTATGCCCCAGCAATGCCCTGTGTTGATCTGAAATCCTAAAGACAGATTGCTGATCCAAAAGAACAACAAACTTCAATAATGTGAAGTACATTCCTTTTGAAAAACAAGTGAATCCAATTTGAAATAGAGAATTCAGAAGGAGAAAGGTAAAGAATTTTGTTTCTTTGCATGTATTATGATAACTGAATAAATTAGGAAGTTTTTGTAGGTACAATAAAATGAACACATGTTGGTAGCAACACCTCAAAACTTTTCTCCTCAGGTTTTTGACTTCCACACCTCATTATTCCTTACCCTCAAGTTAATGGATTCTCCCCTTTCTCTGCCTCTTTTTTCTTCACAAAGCCCATAGAAACATAATCCAAGATAATGAGAGCATAATTTTAATTTATTTCCATTTAGGATTTTTATGTCTGTAATTAGGTTTGTGTTAAATGAGATTAAAATGTCAATCTGCCAACTTACTTCTTACTTTGTGACCTTTTGCACACAGAGTTTATCATCCTGACAAATAAAAAGGCCTCTCCAATGCCCAAGATGAAATACAAATAGTGTCTTTTCAAATTAGAAAATAATCATTCATCGTGTTATTTAAAAATTAGATGAGATGCCCAGTGCAAATGAAAGTCTCTAGCAATTTGAATCTTATAATATGATTTAATTTAGTAGTAAAGAACAAGGCTGTTGTGAGTTGATGGTGTTAGTTCCAATCCCTCAAAAATGAATGCTTAGCTGGGCTAAACTGCAGATTTCATCTTAGAAAAAAATTCTGATTCTTTTGCTCAGTTTCTAAACTGCACAGTCATCTCCCCAAATGAGACAACTCTAGGTTCATGTCAATGAAACACAAGCCAGCATTTCCCAAGGTACCTGACCCCAACGTTCTCCCATCCTAGACAATATTCCATTTCTTATTTATATCTAGTAATGTATTTCACAAGTTGTTATATCAATTCTCCCCTTAAAACACAGAAGGCCCTTTTGCTGGCTTTGAGCTTCCTATACAGAGTCATTGATATCTTATCCAGCTTGTGCAAACCTCAGGATGGGGAACCCGCTCCTCTGTCCACTGAGCTTGATCATGATTGGGCTTAATGATGTTCCCATGACTTCATTCTGAGGAGGGATATCATTTGGTATGCTGTGAATATGCTTTATTACCATTGGGTAATTTAAAAAAAAGTGTTTTGGCTGATTGCAAGGCAGTTTAGAGGCAGGTGAAAAGTCCAAGCAGAGATAAAGGTGAAGGGTGAAGTCAGGAAGATGATGCAAGCTGCTGACCAAGATGTGATGGAACATAGGTAAGGCCACAGAACATGTGGTAATACATAGATTAATAGAAATGGATTGGGTTATAAATAAGTTATAAGAGCTATTTGGTAATGAACCTGAGCCATAGGCCAAGCAGTATATAATAAATATAAGCCTCTGAGTAATTATTTTGTAAGTGGCTGCAGGACCTCACGTGGGAGAAATTTTTCTGGACCTTACGCCTAGACAGGTCAGAAAACTTGGGGTTACAAATGGCACCCAATGAGGGACAGCAAAAAAGCTTAATAAAAGATTCTGAACACAAAGAAACAGCCATACTAGGCTCCTTACTCACAGTCCCATGCCAGTACCACAGATTCATCTTGCAATAGCTGCCTGTGAGATGTAGCCAGCTGCCAACCACCATAAGATATGCTGAATCGCCCATTTCTGCAGTCTCTGTTATGGGGTGCAGTATAAAAAGGCTTCTCCCAGACACTGCTTTTGGGCTTAGGAGCACATCTGTGAGCTGAAAAACACAGCTCCATGCTGCTTAATACTGCTTCCCAGAATTGATACCTCTGCCATGTTGAAAAATCAAGTTAGATGGATCCAGCAGCCAAGGTCCTAGCCACATAGTTTAGCAATTAAAAAACTTTCCTGGTCAGAAAAAGGATTAATGATACACAATAAAACAAATTTATATAAAGGAAACTTATAAATGGGTTATAATGCATGTAAAAATAAATGTAGAGTTGCAAGAAAGAGGAACAGGAATATAGGCAGTTTTGTAAAGAAATAAATAGTTTAAAAATAAAGTCTTTAAAGAGACAGTAAAGATGTTATAAAAGAAAGAGCCACATAAAGATAGAAAACACAGAGTCTAGGTTATTCATATTATTATGCTTTCCTTTAATTTTTAAACTGTTAATGAGCTAACTGTAGAAAGACATTTGATTGTAAAAGCTGCTAAGTTAAACTAACATATATTTTAAAGGTATTTTGACTTTAAAATTTGGATCTAAGTGTATGTTCAAAAAAGTTCTGCTTTTGTTTCCACAGAAGATGTGAACCTGTGGATTACTTCCAGGCTAGTATGGTTCACTTGATCAAGACCTCCTGAAAGCTCTGTAATGCCAACCATGACCCAGATGATCCAATATTCACATCAATTTCATGGTGATTAACTGAGACTACACAGCCTCATAGATTAATACAGCCAAGATGCAACCGTAATTCTCTTTTTTTCTCAGGATCTCCATAAAATTACCAGCATCCTCAATTAGCAGGAACTAGCATGAAAAATAATGCCCAAATTTACAAAACATTGTAAATATTTGCTTTTCCTTTAAGGGGATTTATTATAAATTCTTATTGGTCATAGTCAATCTCTTTCTAAAGAATAAAAGGGAATATAGATATGACAGGGTAAAAACATAGATTAATGAATCTACTTTTAAAAAGCAACTATTTGTTCTGGTTCTGCTTCCGGGACTGGGTGCTGTCTACAGAGTCCCAGCACACCCTGTAGCAGGCACAGATAAAGTCTACCTGTCACCATACCCACAGCTGTTGCTGAGGGAATTTGCAAGGCTACCCACCTCGACCTCCATGTGAGCAAACAGATAACTACAGGGGTCCCTGAAGGACAGACTCAGACCCTGCCCAGAGGTGAGGAGGGGTCACTAGGCCCAAGTGCCTATATACCAGCCAAGAAGGGAGAGTGAGCACCCATCAGTTCCGAATCCGCTTCCGGGACTGGGTGCTGTCTGCAGAGTAAGTCCCAGCCCACTCTGTAGCAGGCACAGATAAAGTCTGCCTGTCACCATACCCACAGCTGCTACTGAGGGAATTTGCACGGCTACCCACCTTGACCTCCAACTGAGCGAACAGATAACTTCTAGAGTCTCTGAAGGACAGACTCAGACCCTGCCCAGAGAGGTGACAGGAGGCACACAAGCCCAAGTGCCACAACTGACCAGGAGCCATCTAATCGTGAACCACTGAAGCCATGGGCAAACATCAGGGCAAAAACTTACATAATAATACAAAGAACAACATGGTAACTCCAGAAGAGAGTGACGATCTTACAAATACAAGACCTGAACTGAGCAATGAAGAGGAAACAGAAGGAAGCAACACCAAAAATTCCTTTTTGATGATCATCGAAGCTCTCAAAGAAGATATGAAAAAGCCTTAAAGAAATAGAAAATACAAACAAAAAATTGGAAGAGATTAAGAAATCTATGAAAGAAACATGCCAGGAACTAAAAGCTGAAAGGAAAGCAATAAAAAAGGCACAAAATGAGGCAAAGATGGAAATAGAAAATCTGAAGAAAAAAGCTGGAACCACAGATACAAGCATAACAAACAGAGTTCAAGAGATGACAGATAGAATCTCTGAAGTGGAAGACTCAGTAGCTCAAATAGATATATCAGTCAAAGAAAATAGTAAAACTAAAAAAGGCATACCTCAAAATGTTCAGGAAATCTGGGACACCATGAAAAGACCAAATTTGAGAATAATAGGAATAGAAGAAGGAGAAGAATACCAGCTCAAAGGCACAGATAATGTTTTCAATAAAATCATAGAAGAAAACTTTCCTAACCTGAAGAAGGAAAAGCCTATAAAGATACAAGAAGCTTACAGAACACCAAATAGATATGACCCCAAAAAAGAGTCAGCGTGCCATATTATAATCAAGCCACAAAAACATACAGAACAAAGAAAAAATTTTAAGAGCTGCAAAAGAAAAGGGCCAACTCACATATAAAGGCAGAATCATCAGAATAACACCTGACTATTCAATGGAAAGGATGAAAGCTAGAAGGGCTTGATCAGAAGTTATACAGATGCTAAAAGAGCATGACTGCCAAACTAGAATACTATACCCTGCAAAATTATCAATCACCATAGATGGAGTAAACAAGGTATTTCAGGACAAAGTCAGACTGAAAGAATATCTATCTACCAATCCAGCACTACAGAGAGTATTAGAGGGAAAACTCCAACCTAAAAACCCCAGATACACCCACGAAATCACAATCAATAATTCCACAGAAGAATACCCTAGAGAAAGGAAATACAAACAGGTTACCACCAGAAATAGCAGGAAATATGAATCAATGGTCACTAATTTCCCTTAATATCAATGGTCTCAACTCTCCTATAAAACGTCACACACTAACAAGGTGGATACAATAACAGAAGCCATTCTTCTGTTGCCTACAAGAAACACCTCAACCGCAAAGACAGACACAGGCTTAGAATAAAGGCTTGGGAAAAGATTTTCCAGTCAAATGGTCCTAAGAAACAAGCAGGGGTTGCAATCCTAATATCTAACAAAGTAGACTTTAAGCTAAAAGCAACCAAAAGGGACCAAGAGGGTCACTACTTATTCATCAAAGGAAAAATTGGTCAAGAGGAGATTTCAATCTTAAATATTTATGCTCCTAATATAGGGGCACCTACATATGTAAAAGAAACACTGCTAAAGTTCGAATCCCACATCAATTCTTAAACCCTAATAGTGGGAGACTTCAATACCCCACTTTCAACCCTGGATAGATCAACCAGACAGAGCCTCAACAGAGAAATAAGGAGTCTAAATGAGGTTATGATGCAAATGGATTTCATAGATATCTACAGATCCTTCCACCCAAAGGCAAAGGAATATACATAATTCTCAGCTCCTCATGGAACTTTCTCCAAAATTGACCACATAATTGGTCATAAAGCAAATAACAGCAGATACAAAAAAATGGAAATAATACCTTGTAACATATCAAACCACCAGGGCCTAAAGTTAGAGTTCAACAACATCAAAACCCAAAGAAAGCCTACCAACTCATGGAAACTAAACATCACTCAGCTGAACCATATCTGGGTCAAGGAAGAAATTAAGAAAGAAATCGAAGTCTTCCTAGAATTCAATGAAAATGAATCTACAACGTATCCAAACTTGTGGGACACAATGAAAGCAGTCTTAAGAGGAAAATTCATAGCGCTAGATGCCTATATGAAAAACCTTGAGAAATCTCACACTAGAGACCTAACAGTGCAGCTGAAAGCCTTAGAACAATTAGAAGTGAACTCACCTAGAAGGAGTAGACGGCAGAAAATAATCAAACTTAGAGCTGAAATCAATGCAATTGAAACAAAAAGAACAATACAAAGAATCAACGAATCTAAGAGTTGGTTCTTTGAGAAAGTTAACAAGATAGATAAGCCCTTAGCCAAACTAATCAAAAAACAGAGAGAAAGCGTCCAAATCAACAAAATCAGAAATGAAAAGGGGGACATAACAACAGTCCCCCAGAAAATACAGAGAATTATCAGATCATATTTTGAAAATCTGTATTCCACAAAAATGGAAAACCTAGAAGAAATGGACGGCTTTCTGGACAGGTACCATCTACCAAAATTAAACGAAGATCAGATTAATTACCTAAACAGGCCTATAACCCTTAAGGAAATTGAAGCTGTCATTAAAAACCTCCCCATAAATAAAAGCCCTGGTCCAGATGTTTCAGTGCAGAATTCTACCAGACATTCAAAGAAGAATTACTACCATTACTCCTCAAACTATTTCACACAGTAGAAACTGAAGGAATATTGCCAAATTCTTTTTATGAAGCCACAATTACCCTAATACTCAAGCCACTCAAAGACACAACAAAGAAGGAGAATTACAGACCAATTTCCTTCATGAATATTGATGCAAAAATTTTTAACAAAATTTTGACAAACCGTATACAACAATGTATAAAAGATATCATCCACCATGACCAAGTAGGCTTCATCTCAGAAATGCAGGGCTGGTTTAACATATGAAAAACTGTAAATGTTATCAATCATATAAACAAATTAAAGGAACAAAACCACATGATCGTATCCTTAGATGCTGAAAAAGCCTTTGACAAAATCCAACACTCTTTTATGATTAAAGCCCTGGAGAGATCAGGAATACAGGGAGAATACCTAAATATAATAAAGGCAATTTACAAGAAGCTGACAGCCAGTATCAAACTTAATGGAGAAAAACTCAAGACAATCCCACTAAAGTCAGGAACTAGACAAGGATGTCCTCTCTCCCCTTATCTATTCAATATAGTTCTTGAAGTTTTAGCTAAAGCAATAAGGGAATGAAAAGAGATTAAGGGAATACAAACTGGAAAAGAAGAAGTGAAGTTATCTCTATTTGCAGATGATATGATTGTATACAAAAGTGACCCACAAAATTCTTCCAAGGAACTGCTACAGCTGATAAACACCTTCAGCAATGTAGCAGGATACAAGATTAACTCAAAGAAATCAGTAGCCCTTCTATACACTAAAGATAGAAGAGCTGAAAAAGAAATAAAGGAAACATTACCCTTCATAATAGCTGCAAATAGTATTAATACCTTGGAGTAACTATAACCAAAGAAGTAACAGACCTATTTGACAAAAATTTTAAATCATTGAAGAAAGAAATTGAAGAGGATATCAGAAAATGGAAAGCACTCCCATGTTCCTGGATTGGTAGGATCAACATAGTAAAAATGGCAATTCTACCAAAGGCAATCTACAGATTCAATGCACTGCCCATCTAAATCCCAACACAATATTTTTTGGATCTTCAAAGAACAATACTCAATTTCATTTGGAATAACAAGAAAGCCAGGATTGCCAAAACAATTTTACTCAACAAAAGAACCTCAGGAGGTATCACCATCCCTGACTTCAAGCTATACTACAGAGCTACAGTAATAAAAACAGCCTGGTACTGGCATAAAAACAGACTTGTGGACCAATGGAATAGAATTGAGGATCCAGACATTAACCTAAAAACCTATGAACACCTGATCTTTGACAAAGAGGCCCAAAACATTCAATGGAAAAAAGATAGTATATTTAACAAATGATGTTGGCATAGCTGGAGGGAAGTGTGGAGAAAAATGCAAATAGATTCCAGTCTGTCACCCTGCACAAAACTCAAATCCAAGTGGATCAAAGACCTCAACTTAAATCCAGCCACTTAGAACTTGATAGAAAAGAAAGTGGGAAATACACTTCTACAAATTGGCACAGGCCACCACTTCCTAAATATAACACCAGTGGCACAGACACTAAGACCAACAATCAATAAGTGGGATCTCCTGAAGCTAGGAAGCTTCTTCTGCAAAGTCAAGGACACTGTCAATAGGACAAAACGACAGCCTACAGAATGGGAAAAGATTTTCACTAACCCTACAAGTGATAGAGGACTGATCTCTAAGGTATATAAAGAGCTCAAGAATTTAGAGCCCAAAACCTTGAATAACCCTATCAAAAAATGGGGTACAGATCTAAAAAGGGAATTCTCAGCAGAGGAACTACGAATGGCTGAAAGGCACCTGAAAAAGTGCTCATCGTCTTTAGCCATCAGAGAAATGCAAATCAAAACAACTTTGAGATACCACTTAACACCTGTTAGATTGGCTAAAATAAAAGGCACAGATGACAGCCTATGTTGGAGAGGATGCGGAGCAAGGGGAACACTCCTCCATTGTTGGTGGGAGTGTAAGCTTGTTCAGCCACTTTGGAATGCAATATGGCAGTTTCTCAGAAAATTGAGAATCAATCTCCCCAAGGACCCAGCAATACCACTTCTGGGTGTATACCCTAAAGAGGCACATTCACAATCCAAAGGTATTAGCTCAACTATGTTCATAGCAGCATTATTTGTAATAGCAAGAACCTGGAAACAACCTAGATGTCCCTCAACTGAAGAATGGATTAACAAACTGTGATACATCTACACAATGGAATAGTACTCAGCAATAAGAAAAAACAATGTCCTAAAATTCACAGGCAAATGGATGGATTTGGAGAATATTCTCCTGAGCGAGGTATCACAAACTCAGAAAGATAAGCAGGGGATGTACTCACTCATTAGTGGTCTCTAAACAAACAAATAAGAAAAAAGCCAAGCATGCCCAGGCTGCAAATCACGACCACTGATCAGCTTGGGATCAGAAACACCCTGGACTGACCCTTCTGATCCCACTCCAACTATAGGAACACCTGACTCACTCTTGAGGGAGGGGGGACAAAACTGGATTTGCCAGGAGTGGAGACTGATCTAAGCATTATTGTGTCAGTGGGACCATAGGACTGTTTGCTCCCTGCCCAGGGAAGGGATGGGGAGTCCTGGAGAAGAAAAATGACCAGATGTGGTGGGAGGGGGAAGGGACTTTGAATAAGGATATACAGGGATGAAAAATAAAAAATTCAGAGGGAAAGCTGAACACAAAGTAAATATGTGTGTAGTAATCTTATTTGCATTATCACCCCTGATAAAAGTCATACTTATGATTTTTATCTTCTTCATAGTTATTGTTAACTTATCAGCATTTTAAATTCATTTTGCTGTTTTTCTGGATAAATACAAAATAAAAAAATAAAAAAATAGAAAAATAAAAAGCAACTATTCGTTTTAAATGATTTTACAGTGATATAGATTTGTTTCATTGATACAAATTTAAGTTTAATTTTGTTATACTATATATATATTTCTACTGTTGTTAAGGTATTGTATTTATGCAGTTTATTTAAAATTGTTATATATAATTTAAAAATACAGATTAATAGTCATTTATGATAATCAAACTTACAATCATATTAGGTTTTAGATATAAAAGATATACTTCAATTATACAGATAATCTTTAAATACTTCAAAGACTTAGAATATGACATTTAAATTTTTTTAAGAACTTAGACTTTCTGGACATTGAGACATATCTGCTCCTGGCAGCACCAATTTACATAAAGAGGATGATGAGCATCAGGAAACTCCATATGGAGTTTAGTTTCTTTAGGACAAAAGTTGGCCACTAGATAAGAAACTGTTCTTTCTTTGACTGCTTGATGGTATAAACTAGGCATTCAGGACCCATAAAAAATGTCCTCAGGTTCATGTTTCACAGACGGGACTGACAGGCATTCTGCAGGACACAGGGAAAAGCGACTGACAAGCCTGGTCAAAATAGTCAGAACAGTCCTTCCTGCTCCACTAAATAGTCTGCAGGAGACTCTAGACCTGTAGGCAAAAGATGGATGCCTTGATGATTTTACTAAGGAACTTGGAATTACTGTTCAGGAAGCCAGATATCTCTGTCATTTCTAAAATTTGGAAGTTGCTTACAATACACTTCCTGTTTATTCAGGTAATATTTTTTCTTTCTGGGGTCTTTGATAAGACTGAAGACTAGATAATTACAATTATATGCCTAATAGAACTATGTGTCTTCTCTTAGTGTTTGCTTATGTTTCATCATGTGACTTATGTGAATGATATGCAGAGGCCATCATTCTAGGCAATACCAAAGAATGTCTGAAACAACTCCACTCAATTTCCAGAATATTATATGGTTTGAATACAGGGTTGTTACTGTATATGCAAAATCATTTTCTCTTATACAAACTGGTTTAAGTAAAGAAAAAAGTTTTAATAGCTCTTTCATTCTTCAATATATGTGTCAAATTAGTATATATTTGGACTGGAGGATGCTAGAAATTTTGACTTTGAAAGTTCCTTGGTTGTTGGGAGTTTAATTTTAAAATTATTAAATAAATATTGTCTTGAATTTAGAAAAAAATTTCCCAATAATTTTTGAGTTGAGCTTAAACATGATCCCCTTATCTCATACTGTTTATTTATGTAAAGCTCTATTCTCAATACTAACGATTATGAAGCCAAAATACTGATTAATTCTGAAAATGATGATAATGTTCTGTGTCCTATTATCAATATTCACTCAAGATTTAATTATTTATGTAAAAATAAATAGACAGGACCATTTTATTAGTAGAAAATTTTCTTTTGTCTAGAATAAATTAAAAATTGGTATACCAAACTAAAATTTATTATTTCTTTGGTAAGTATTTGATTTATATACCTGTTTTATATACACATATTCCTGATGTAGTTTAAATTCTTTTCAAGTGAAAAGTGGGAAATGTTTTAAGAAAACCTGCCTTAAATGATAGAGTTGAGATCATTTGAAGAGGAAGGGCATAGATGAGCCTGGAAAGTTCAGACTGCCCCTGGAGTCTGGTGGATTTGGTTTTTTGAGGCTAGGACATGCTCCCATTTCTTTTCTCCACTGCACTTTCTACCACACCCCACATGTAGCTTTTCTTAAAGGTTAGAGCTGTGTCTTGGTGTAGGCCAGCAGTTCTTGACCTGTGCGTGGCAATCCCTTTGGGGAGTCGAACAACACTTTCACGAGGGTCACCTAAGGCCATGAGAAACACAGATATTTACATTACAATTCACAACAGTATCAAAATTACAGTTATCAAGCAGCAACAAAAGTAATTTTATGTTGGGGGGGGGTCACCACACCATGAGGAACTGTATTAAAGGGTCACAGCATTAGGAAGGTAGAGAACCATTGGTGTAGAGTTGGATTTTGTTTTCTCCTTGATGTATTGGCAGAATTCACTCTGTTAGCTCAGCTTTCTTCCACCCCAGCAAGGGATTTTTGCATGAACCTTTAGCTTCAGTTTATTTGTGTTCAAATGCAAATAAGGTTCAGTGGAAAGGTGGCAAATTATTCCTTATTAAATTCAGCAATGCCATTTAATAATATTGCCAGAGAAAAAAAACAAACTTAAAGTTATATCTTCTCTTCTTCAACATTGGGAGCTTAAATAGGAGTAGGTGAGACAGACATGTGGGTGTGTCTAAGTCTCAAAATCTCACTCTGAACTTTGGTCACAGTTTTAGTTTACCTTCTTTAATGGCTGTTCTGGGTTGTCAACTTGATTACATCTGAAATGAACAGTCCAGATGTAGTCAATCCAGAAATGAAGGGCACACCTGTGAGAGATAATTTTTTCTTGATTGAAGTGAGTGAATCTACTTCTAGTATGGGACCTTTGAAGTAGGAAGACACCCACCTTTGATCTGGATCTTGAGGAGGGAAGACACACTTAATCTGGGCCACACCTTCTGTTGGGAGTCTATATAAGGGCAAAGGAGAAGGAAGTGTTTGCTCTTTGCCTGCTTGCCCAAGCCTTATCAGCATACCCATTCCATCACTGCCATTAAAGCCTACTTCTTCAGGAATCTAGCACATATTGAAGACCAGCTGAGACATCCAGACTTATAGACTGAAGTACTGCTGGGTTCTTGTACTCTCCAATCACAACCAGCCATTGTTGGTTTAGCTGGACAGCAGCCTGTAAGTCATTCCAATAAATTTTGTTCATATGTGTGTGTATGTAAATGTGTATACATATATATGCATGCATATGTGTGAATATATACACAGACATGTGAGTATGCACATGTATATGTGTGTGTGTAAGAGAAAGAGGGATTCATTTCATAAGTTCTGTTACTCTTGATTTTTCTGAGGAGATGATCTATCTTCAAGAGGTTTTTTTTTTTATGATCCTCAAATTAAAACTAGCTGTGTGCACTGGACCAGGCTCAAGGTCATCCTTCTTCCCTCACTCTCATCCCCACAAAGCTCTGCATCTTGTAATGTTAGGGTCTGAGAATTTGGTAATTCACCACAAAAGAACGGGTTTGAGCAAGCCAAAATTTTATTTAGAATAATTGATGTATTGGGAAGGTGGCATCTCTATCTCCAGACTGAGCCCTCATGGGTAGGGGAGCAGCCAGTTAAAAAGGGAAAAACAGTTTTCAGTCCCATTCAATCATAATGTAAAATGGGAAAGTGATTGGGGCACTTTCAGCCTGTCAGGGAGTTTGTTCTCCTTGGTGGCCCAGACTTGGCTCTGGACTGACCACCCAGACTAGAATTGAACGTCTGTTGTTTACCTCATTCTAGACACCTGTGCAAAGAGCTTGGGGTTGCAGAAAGTGTGAGTAAAGGTTCAAAGTAGAACAAGATGGAACAAATGGAGCTCCTGTGGCCAACTAGAACCTAACAATAGTATGTTACCTTCTCCATCTCTCCACAAGTATTAAGCATTTCTAATAGGCAGGGCTCCTAGCAATCAGGTCTGTTGCTGTGTATGCCAGGCTAACTGGCCCATGGGCTTCTGGGGATTCAGTTGTCTCTGTCTCTCATTTTTCCATGACAGCACTTGACCTAGGCTACCACATCTGGCTTTCTGTGGGTTCTGGGGATTCCAATTTAGATTATGTTCACACAATGCACCCTTTATCTGCTGGATCCTCTCCCCAGCACCTTTGTCTGTTTTCATGTGGGAATTGAGGGATATTGAAAAAAGAAAAACAAAACGTGCTTTTCTGTCCATATTTCCAAGATTCCTTTTCATATAAATGAAGAAATACATTTATTTTAAAAATAATTGCTATTTCTGCTAACTACAGACTGTCCATTCAATGATGGTCCCATTCAGATTAAATGACTCTGCTAACATAGTCCTTGATCATGACACGCTTTCATCAGTTTATGTTGAGATATTGACAGAAAGTATTTCCCTTATACTCTTTCACAGCTCCACATACCATCTATCTAGCAGGCTCTTTTTTTGTTTTTAAATCTCCTGTAAAGTATTAGAACATATGTAAAGATCTGATACTTTTCTTTTTTCAGGCCCTAGGTGCACATCTGTCAATTACTCGGTTCTTAACTTTCTGAAGAATAGTCACCTCCTCAAATGTTGAGGAATGTAAGGAGCGCTATTTGAGGAAGGCTTGATTCTTCATAAGCTTAAGTCATAGTAAGAAATTTCATGAGAAGTTTCTAGAAATTATAAATTGTGAAATGAAGATTTATTTGGAAAAGTTCAATGCGGCTCTTGGATTCTCATTAAAGCTCATATCTTTACTCATATCTGTGTGGTTTGATCCTTAAGATGCCCCAGATCCCAAACACCTTTCTATTTTCAATGAGTGTAAGACACTGAGGAGCTTGCTTTTTAAAAATAATTTAATATTTTTGGTTTGTCAGGTCCAGTTTGGGCATAGGTGATGCAGTGATAGTGATTTCTGTTTTTCCTCCTCCACAATAAAAAGCAAATGGGAAACTCCAGCTACACTAATGCAGCTGGTTGGTCTGAGGCTTAAACACATTAGAAAACAGGGAAGTAATGGCAGAAACAGTCCCACCCACTTTAGAAGCACTGAAATAATGAACATTAGCTTGGGTAAGCCAATGAAAACCAGGCATTATTTGGGAGCACAGTGTTGATGTTAGTTCATTTATGGATTTCAGATGATAATCTAGAATTACATTTTGTAGAATACTAAATTCCATAGCACAGACTTGTATTTGCTGTCAGATGCAATCCTTACATGGTCTGTTTGGTGTGTAGACTGTTTTATCTATAGTGTAAATGAGAAAACTGACTCAGAGGAAACAAGAATAGAATACAAGGTCATACATCTTGCCAATTTATCTGTAATCATTATTAAAATTTCTTATTCTTTCCATACAAGAGTGGCATTATGATTTTGTTTTATAAATGTGGTCTATTTCCCTCATAATAAGTAGACATGATTTAGTCACCATTGATAAGAGAAAAAGAGTTAAATAGAGCAACACTAACTACAGGGGGTAGGGATGTGTGGATCAGCAGTTCAGAACTCTGGCTGATTCTGCAGACGACCTAGGTTTACCTCCCAGAACCAACATGGCAGCTCACAACCATCTGTAGCTCCAGTTCCAGGAGATCCATTACATTCTTCTGACTCCCTCTAAATCTAGGCATGCATGTAATAATACATACATACATGCAGGCAAAACACTCATACACATACATTTTTTAAAAAATCTTTAAATTATCAATCATTTAGGTCACATGAATTTTATATCAGTTTGGCACAGGCTTTTAAGTCATCTGAGAGGTGGGAACCTCATATAATAAAATTCCCTTCTAAGACTAGGCTATCAGCAAAACTATAAGGCATTTTCTTAATTAGTGATTGACAGGGGAGGACCTAGCCCATGGTGGGTGATACCATCTTTGGGCTGATGGCCCTGGGTTCTATAAAAAAGCATCTGAGCAAGCCAGTAGGCATTACCCCTCCATGGCCTGTGCATAAGCTCCTGCCTTCAGATTCCTGCCCTTTTTTAGTTTTAGTTTCTGTCCTGACTTTGATCAGTGATATGGAAGTGTAAGACAATTTCCTCCTCAAGTTCCTTTTGGTCATGATGTTTCATCATAGCAATGGTAATCCTAACTAAAACTATTTGGTACCACAAGTGGGTATTGTTGTGATAGACCTGTCCATGTCACTTTGGGGAGGATTGTGGAAGGACTATGGAACTTTGGGCTAGAAAAAAACATTGAATGTTTGAGAGCTCAGTGAGCTGTTCTGTAGAACCTTGGAAGACAGAATGTTTAGAGACAGAATGCAGAGGATGGTGGCCTGGCTTATAAAGTTTCAGAGGGAAGCAAAGATTGTGCCAGGCCATTTGTGTGAAGAATCTATGGTGTCTGTTCAGCTAGATCTGAAGAATTAGCTGTAATTAACAAGAGACAAGAACTACTAAAGTAAAACTTTTGCTTTGCTGGGACAAGGGATGCTGTTCAGCTGGGGCTGAAGAAATAGCAATGATTATGAAGAGAGCAGAATTATTAAGGTGAAATCTTCTGGGAAGTGTTTCCTGAGAGTTAGGACACAGAAGCTGGGTTCCAGAGATGACCAAGGACATATCTTGTGCTGACAGCTAAACTTGGTAGTGTGAAAGGCACCCAGGTGGAGATATTTTTGAAAGGAGTCATGGACAGCAGCTGAAACTTGGCACTGTGTGGCAGGATTGGGGTCTTTGAAGAGAACCCAGGAGAGGCCATTATAGAAATGCAGCTGAGTTGCAGTAGAAAATCCCAGCATTTTGGAGATGTCAGTATCATGGGATGCGAACCAAGAATAGCAGCAGTGGAGTGGAGCCAGAGTCTAGAAGACCTACTGTGTCTGCAGCAGAGGAAAGAGCCACAGAAGTGACCCAAGCTTTTAGGAGGAGCCCAGAAGATCATGAGGGAATTCCAGACATTAGACATTGAATTATTTATATTGAGTTGGGTTTTGTTTTGATTTGATTGTGGCTGTGCCCTGGATCTTCCCTCTTGAAGTAAGGAAATATTTATTTCAAAGAAATATTAGGTTTTAAATGAGATTTTGGAATTTTCTTTGTTTGCTTGTTTTGTTTTTCAAGATTGGGATTCTCTGTGTAGCCTTGGCTGTCCTAGAAATTACTCTGTACACCATGCTCGCTTCATACTCAGAAATCTACCTGGCTTTACTTCCCAAGTGCGAGGGTTAAAGGGATGCACCTCCTCTGCCAAGCTGAGAGTCTCAATTTTTAAATAAACTGAATTTCAAAATATTTGTATTTGTAATGATTGTGAGACCTTAAGTCTTAGAATATTTTATACCGTGATGTTCATATTAATATGTGCTTTCGGGGTGAACAAGGAAAATGTTGTGGCTTTACAGTGATATATTTGTGTGTTAAGTTGATAAGGGGCCAATTTTTTTTTTCCTTTATTTTGTACTTATTAAAAAAAAACACAGTAAAAAGAATTTAAAATGTGGAAGAGTTAACAATAACTATATAGAGGATAAGAATGATAAGCATGGCTTATCAAGGGTAGACATACAAATAAGATTGCTACACCTATATTTTCTTTGTGTTCATCTTTCCCTCTGAATTTTTTTTTCCATCCCTGTATATCCTTATTCAAGGTCTCTTCC
>PVIH01007930.1:0-95911 GCA_004025045.1 Sigmodon hispidus
TCCCTCCCTCCCTCCCTCCCTCCCTTCCTTCCTTTCTTCCTTCCTTTCTCTCTCCTTCCCCCTTCTCTCCTTTTTTCTTACTCTTTTCTTATTTTGTTAAAACCAGAGTTTTACTTTGTAGTCCACCT
The DNA here is from genome assembly GCA_004025045.1 of Sigmodon hispidus. NCBI lineage: Eukaryota > Metazoa > Chordata > Mammalia > Rodentia > Cricetidae > Sigmodon > Sigmodon hispidus. The sequence goes on from PVIH01007930.1 coordinate 129, forward strand.
GGACTTTGAACTCCATCCACCCTCTGAGGCTTGTACCACAACACCTGGACCCCATGGGTGTACATATTTCTATTGCCCGTTTTAGCTGTCTCTTTGAGAGTGCTTATTTGGGAGATTTAATTTCCTTCTAGTCTTGGAATGACCCTTAGATTTCAACTGCCCTTACTTTCGGGTTCTCATCTTGAGTGAGGACTTCCTGTGCTTACATAGAATTCTTATAGCTGTTCCTGGAGAGTAAGGCTGAGGCCTGGGTCTTTTCTTGGACTCACACTTCCTTGAGTCTCCCATAGTGCTTGAGGCTGACAAACATTTCTGGGATCATTATCTGCTAGATAATGATCCCATTATCTAGCAGAGCAGAGTCAGAACTGGAAGGTCTCAAAACAGACTCCAGTGTGTCTAACCTGGGGCCCTTTCCACCAGTGGCTACGATTGTATGCTCTCAGTACTATGATCTGGGCCCTCTAGCCTGACTGTTGGTGAGCTGAGGTGACCCCTTCTGTGGACCACATGACCAGCTTCCCTGCAGACAGGTAAGCTTCTCTGCCCCCCAACACCTGTGCACACAGGCACTGCCCAACTTTACTTTCCTCCTGTCTGGAGACTGAAACCAAAGCCTCTAACAAAACTGTCTTCTGAAGGTTCCTTGGCTGTCCTGTTTGTAAAACCCTTCACAGTCAGCCTTGCCTTTCATTTCCTTAATCTTAAATTGCATCAAAAAGGGAGAGATTAGAGGTAAAACCTCAATAAAAGACTGAACAAAAGCCAGCTCCCCCATTGGATTCTCTCACCTAGCTTCGCCTTTTCCCCCTCCCTCTTGTCTGACAGACCCAGGATATGAACCTCTTTTCCTTTTTTTTTTTTTTTAAAAAAAAAAAAACTTAGATTAAAACACTATTTAGAAAGGGCCCACAAGTTTGAAGTCACCTCTGGTTCATACATTAAACATCAAATGTACATTAACTGTGAATTATGGTCATGAAAAGTAAATCCTTTAATGTCGTTTTCTGTGTTCCACTGCTGCAGCTTAGCATTAATGGCCTCTTTGCCACTCCATGAAGGATGGGCTTCTTATTTTCCAGCTCTCACCACCATGGAGGCTCCCTCTCCGTGCGACTGTAAACATGAAAAGGTGAAAAGGAGTTTCAGCTAAGTACATGCACGTTGGGGGGAAGAGCCGTCTACCCACAATGGACTGGGGGTGGGGTCATAGCTTGACCAGGATTTCTTGATAAGCCCTTCTTAACCCAAAAGCTCAGCTGATTGTTTGCAACAGTAGGTCTTGAGGTTCATAGTTGTCAGGAAAGTGATTAACTGGTGTCTAGATTAAGCTGTTGATTCGGAGACCTGACAGCAGAGGCAAGGTGGGTCAGGTGCCAACGCCGACTAATGGGAAACAGTGGTGAATGGCCATAGCTGGGCTTTGGTTGGCTACTGGGCTCTTGTACAACACAGGCATCTCTCTCTTTCTCCACTATGCCAGGATGAGGAGCCGTGAGCAAGGGGGATAAGCATTAAAACCATTCACTCTTCTGAGATGGGCCTTTTCTTTAATGCTGTGGGAGCTCCCCATTGGTGGAACTAAGCAGCAAAGGCTTTAGTTTCCATCTGATCCGAAGCCTGGGACGTCAGGAGTACAAGCATTATGGACAAAGGTTGGAGACAAAAACTGCAAAAGTTAGAGTGAATTACTTCTTCCACTTGGGTCAAGAAGTGGATAAAGTACAGATAATGAGGGCGAAGTGATGTAAAAGGCATGGTATTACATTGCAGTGTTTATGTACCTTTAAAGCTTGCAGTAAATTACACAAGTTATTTAAATACATTCTTTAATATTTATGCTTTGTTGTTTTAATAAAGACTTCTATTTTTAAATAAAAATGCATGATTAAGTGGAATGGAATATTTTCCTCTTTGACGTGCTTAATCATGCCTCTGGGAGGCTAAAGTTGTTTGGATGAATAAAGGCCAGACCTACCCTCTACTGTGTGGCACTCAGTAGGTGCTTGACAGACGTCCAGTGATTAACGATTATGTGCTTGCTTCTGGGTTATGTTCTGGAATTTTTGTGAGGCAGTGGGGGGAGTTGAAAGAGGAGGAGATGGGAGGAAGGAGTTTATAATATAATAAGAGAAGCAGACATTAGTTACAGAACTGAGTGTAGGCTTCCAGGGGAGACAGGGAGACATTATCTGAAGAGAGTGTATGAAGGCACCTAGGTGAGGAACCTAGGAAGAGAAGGAGGGAAGGCTGGCATTCCTGAGGAGGTGGTGATTGCCTTTACTTCTAAGGGCTAGGTAGGGAATTGCTGGAGAAGACAACAGGTGTCCAGGCTGAGTATTTCCTGTGACCCAAAGCCTCCTACCCAAAGTAGGAGGAAGTAATGTGCATGTGGACAGTTTTGAGGAAGGCAGGTGACTTACCTGGGGACACCGGAAACCCTCCTGAGCTCAGTTGGGGAAGCTTGTGTGGGAAGTGAAATCCAGCCCATTTCCTTCATTCAGCTGGAGCCCAGGAGACACTGTAGCAGTTTAGAGGAAAGCCTACCTTTCCCAGCTGGGCTGTCCACAGGGACAGCTCTATCAGGTCCCTCTGAAGTCCCCTAAATGTTCATGTGATATTGGGACTGAAGGATGGCAAGGCAGGGGGTAGGTGAGGGATGGCCAGACTGGAAAGTTTCCAGGGTCAGACACTTGAGACTGAAGCCAATGCTAATGGCTCAGGCCTTTGTCTCAAGAACAATGAGAAGCTGAAGAAGAGCTCTAAGTGTATTTGCGTATAATGATTGGATTTACATTTTGAAAAGAAGCACCCTGGTTGCAATGTGAGAAATTGATTATTGAGGCATTAGGGTAGAAGCAGACAGAGTTTGGGAGTAGAGACTGAGTTTGTTTTGGGGCTACTGAATTTGATGTATCTTTTCTATTAGAATGTCAAGTAGGCTTTGGTAAGCTGGTGATAAATAGGTAGCTTTATGTTTATGTGCACGCATTTATGTGTGTGTCTATATGTGTGCGGATGTATGTGCACATGTATGTCTGTGAATGTGCACACCAGATATTGACACTGGGTGCTGTCCTCAGTCACTCACTATTTTATTTCTTGAGGCAGTATCTCTCACTGAACATGGAACATACTGATTTGGCTAGACTGGCTGGCCAGCATGCCCAAGAGAATTTCCTGTTTCTGCCTCCCCAGTTGCTGAGGTTTCCAGCTCATGCTGCTATGTCTGACTTTTTACATTGGTTGGGGATCCAGACTCAGGCCCTTTTGCTTACAGGGCTAGCACTTTGTTGACTGAGCCGTCTCTCCCCAGCCTGGTAGTTAGTGTTTAATAGTAATCTCCAGTTGTTGGCCCCAGGGTATGTAGTGATTTCATTAATAGGTGGATAGGAAAATAGAGCCCACTTAAGTGCCAAGGTTGGCTTTCAAGTGACTGTGTCCTGTAACCATATCAGTGTCTAGAAAAAAACAGAAAAAGCTGGCTGGTTTAGCTCAACACAGGAAAGAAGGCCCCAGTCACAGAAGAGTGTGCTAACATATTGCTTCTTTGGATGCAAGCAAGGTTGTAGAGCTTCGGATGTTTGGAAATGATCCTAGTGGGGAGCCAAGGAAGACATGAACTTGACTAAAGTGTTCAATTTATGTAGATGTGATGGATGGGTGGGAGGGTCTAAAATGAGCAAAGACTTCAAGCAGAAAAGGACCCGAGGAAAAGTGTAGGACTTGCAGAGCCTCACCATGCTCATAGATGATGGGAACATGGTGGGAAAGGTTGGCCCAGTGGGCCCTGGGAGGCTGGGCTTTAGCACTGGCTGCTCAGCTTAAAGAACAAAGCAAGTTGTGATGCCTTAGTGATATGTGGGCGTGGACTTTCAATAAATGCTGAGGTTTTATGGGGACACAATTGGGAAGCACACAGGTGTGAGTCTGAGCTCTGACAGTCTTTGATACTCATAGATATTCCAGGACTGGAGACAGGAAAGATTCACAACAATAAAACCTGGAGCTTTGGTGCCTATAGAGTCATAAAGGAGAATGAACACTGTGATACCTCTCAGGTCAGCTGGAGACCCCTTCTTTCCTCCCTCCCTCCTTTCTTTCCCCTCTCTTTCTCCCTTTCATCCTTCTCTTCCTCTCTTCCCCTCTCTTCTTTTTCTTTGACCAAGCTAAGATACATTTTACAATAGTAAAGAAAAATGAAGGGTCTTCTAATAATGAGAAGAACATGCCAAGAAGTGGGGTCTTACTGCATTTGGCTTAATTTCTTACCAATCAGGGCTTAAACCAAATTTGTTAAAGTTGGTAATAATGTTGGACCCTCTTCTACACATTTAAAAATGAATCAGAGAGTTTAATCATCACAATAACCTTGTGGTACCTCTGGGAGTCAGTTGTTATTAACCACACTATGCAGAGAAAGAAACTGACATGCAGTTGAGAGATGATGTAACTTACCTAAGCAAGTGAGAGCCAAATCCTCTCTACCCTAGATGCTTATGCTCATCCTATTATACTAAAAACAATGAGAAACCTTTGCGTTCTCAAGGGCTGACTTATTTAGAGGATCCTGAAATTCAGACTCATTGCCCTCTGTCTCTTTCTTTCTTGGAAAATTTGTAGGCTCAGTGAAGAATAAAGAAGATGCAAGATATAGCAGAGATAGCTGTCCTGATGTTTAAGAAGTGAGTGTCTGAGGAGCTGGGGCCTAGTCTGTAGAGGAAGGATGGCCTGGCCATCATAGAGTCTCCACTTCTCACTAAGTCTTGGAGCACATGATGGATTCTAAAATGGATTCTTTACTGTGAGTGCTCCCTAGTTCCCCAACTCAGATGTGGTTGTGGTACCTATAATCATCATTTCAGTGGTAAAAAATGATGTGCTTTGGTTTTCTTTGCTATGAATTTCAATCATAACCTTGAGCCCATTGCTTTACCTCTCTTCTTTCTAGAAATATTTCCATAGGGGATTCAGACATGAGCTGATAAGAGAGAATGAATGAATGAGTTTGTGTGATATTGAATATCAGTCAGTTTAGAGATCTGGAATGTAGGTACAGCACAGGATTGCTTCTGACTTAACACCCAGCTCTGTCTTCTTAGTTCTGCTGGGCAGATAAGGTGATGATTTTGCCCATTTTAGTTTAAAATTTATTCTGGAAATAAAACTGGAATATTTTTGATCAGGTGTGCTCGTTCTAGCTAGCTTGTTGAGCATACAGGCTGCTGGCATGCTTAAGTGACATTTCCGTCTGTGCAGCCCAGCCTGGCATTTTTTTGAACTCGTATTTTCTCTATCAAGTTACCCATGGACTACATCATCTCTATGTCTTGTCTTCATGTGAAGACCTCAGATTTTATTTTATATCTTCAATATAGAACAAATCTAGAACAGTCTAGAACAGTCCCACAGCTGAGACAAGCACATGAGTGGGAGACCAGTGTCTGTGCCTCTGTGTTGTGGGACAGATCCATTGCCAAGAGGGCTTTGCCCGTGTGATACTCAACAAAGATTGTGCAGAGTGGAAAATGAAAACCTCTGACTACACCCACCTTAGCCACCTAATAAAATGCATTCAAAAGAGAGATAAAAATCTGCCTAGTTACCTCGGAGTCATCTGTTAGAATCAAGGATAAAAATTCCATGCTAGAAAACAGGGTCTAGGGTCACTAGTGAATGTCTTAGGCTAGTGACACTGGGTTGTGCAGAGAACATGGAAGGCTATTGTCCTTCCAAACTCCATTTCTGTCTCACTCCATGGCCTTTCTCTTTGAATGGACAGACTTTATCAAAGGTTGGAAGAGTTGTCCTGAGGTTTGATAGAGTTTGCCAAGCAGTGAGATGTGTGGTGCTGCTTTACTCCAGGGGCTGGAGGCATGGGAGGGGACAAGAGGGGAATCCCCTGGGCTGGGAAGGGATTTATCTACCCCTTAAATAAACAAAGCAGGAAGTGCTCTGGGGACCATGGGGATGAGTGCTCTGTGAGATGATGTCCTCACCAGGGGCCATACCATAGCGCAGCATCATGGGAAACATTTCTTCTGAGATCTCCCTTTATTCCTGTCACGCCTCACGCTCAGAAATCCACAGAAAGACACAAAGAGAATTCCTTCTTCCTTCTCATTCCCCAGAGGAAGGCTTTGCATCGTTAAAATAACTATTCTAAAACTGAAGAAAGTTAAAATGGAAATGAAGAAAACGCAAAAGTTCAATGCACTGGCAGACAAACGACAGGTCTTTGTGCAATAAATGATACTAATTACTGGACAGGAATGCCTAGTTCAGTCCATTGTCTGTCCTGGGGTCTTTCCATTTTGTTTCTGGTGTGATAACATGCAGAATTCATCAGGTAAATGTCTGATAGTTTATTGTAACCGCTAGTGGAGAGCTTCAGGAAACAGAGTACCACCAAATTTCCCCCAAGACCTCACTTGTGAGGAGCAGATGTGCATGATCACACTAAGCCTTCCTGTTCCTGGGGCATCCCACTTATCTGGCAAAGTGTCCATACTTCTATAATACAAAACAGAAGTTCTGTGTCCTGCTGCTAGTTCGGTTTATTTCGATGTCCCCCTTCTGCAGGCAGCAGGTACATTACAGACAAGGAAATTGGGTTTCAGAAATAGCACCTGTCGGAGAACGGCAGGCAGTACCTCCCCACCCTCGTCAGCACCAAATGGTCTTAATTAACTTCGGACACTTCTGTGCCTCACACTTTATTTCTGAATGTTATTGAAAGTTGTCAGAACTTGTCTCACTTTTTTCCCTTTTATTATTAATGTGTAAATACAATGCCTCAGGAGTGTTACTAAAACACAGAATCTAATCCCAGGAGATTAATTTATAAACGCAGCATAGGGTGAAGTTATATCCTGGTGACTGCAAATTGATGTTGGTAAGAGCCACAAGCATCAGCCCTTCAAACCCATAGGGATTCCGAAGGCCAAGGGGGCTGACGGGAATGAGCCAACACTAGCCTGCTGGATTTCACCTCTGGGATATAGCATCTTGGGTCCCACCAGGTGAGTCAGAGGAGACTAAGGTTACCTTCCTTTCCCGATGAGGCAGGGCCCCCTGCAAGGCTGTCCATCCATTAACCAAGTCCATGAGCATTTATTGAGCACTTACCCCACATCAATCTATGCTCAGCTCGGTGGGGGATCAAAACAAGCAAAGCAGTACTTACTGCTTGCGATGACCTTATCCTCACAGAGAGAATCGGATGTACATATTTGGAACAAGCGCTGGTCAAACAAAGCCAGGCCCTGGAAAGTATGGAATTGTGGGTAGTGGATATTAAATGCACAGTTTCTATAGAGAGGAGTGTCAGTGTGGACTGGAATGATGAGGTAATTCCAGAGGGATGAACTGGGGTAGGTACACCGGGGTGGGATACACTGATCTTGATAATCACACAATAGGGTGTCCAGGTTTCATCCAGAAGAGCAGGGAGACCTGGCCTGTGGTCACTGCTGTGACCTTTATGTCATCTGGAGAGCTCTGGACAGCAAGGATAATTCAATGGCCCAGAAGCTATGCCCTATGAAACACTGAGAGAACATTTGTCCAAAGCCCGTATGTAGCTAAGCATCCCTGGTCCACTGTCATTTACCTGTGCCCATAGAAACACTGAGCACAGAGCAGCCAAACTCTGTAAACAAAGCAATAAATGTCCAATGCTAAAAGGGGTAGGGCTGGGACAGGATTACCTGTGGCTTACAAGCTCAGCTGGGTCTATAAAGGACAGAAGGAGAGGAGCAGAGCCTTCCACATTGAGGTCCTTGATATCCCTGTTTGGTGACCAGGGACACATGGTGACTTGTGCCTCATGAGAACATCTGTCAGATGCCCAGGGAGGCTTTAGCTCCTGTGGGTTAAGTATGCCATGGGTCTTACTTTATCTACCATTGCTTCCCACCTGCCTGTCCAGCTTTTGTGTTGCTACAGATCCCTCCAGGCCTCTTGCCAAAGTGGGTTTGGAGTAGGACAGCAGTGCAGAGCCAGCAGGAGTGTCTGAGGTCTTCCCAGGAAAGTCCAAGCAGACAGGTGAAGAAGGGAAAGACAGAGGCTGGGATGTGTGCTCTCTAGGAGAAAAGCAGCCAGGAAAGGGCATGGCAGACAGGATGGAAGAGACTCTCCCAGGCCTTGCTTTCTCCAGCAAGGCTCCACAAGGAATGGCAGCTCTCATTACAATTGCTAACTGATGCTCCATTCCAAGGCTCACCAGGACAAGGTTGACAGGCGCCAGGCAAGAGCAGGTTGTCAAGAAGGCCAATGATGAGCAGACCTACCCGCCAGCCCAGAGGCGTAGAGGAAGAGACCATCTGCTACTACCTTCTTGCTGGCTTCCTACATGTATAGAAATTCTTTCTTGCTTGCTGAATCCTTGGGTATAGGGACCTCCAATTGTACCTTTATACCCAGGCAAGTCACCTCAGCTGCCACACGACACCCACAACACCCTTTTTGGTCTTAGATGATCTAGTAGACAATTTATTTGGGTTCTTGCAGGGAACCCCAGAGAAGAAGGATGGACAAGGCTGGAGATGTCTAAAAGGGGAGAAATGAGAAATACTGCCAAGCCACTTCTCTTTCCAGAAATTCAGAGCCCAAAGCCCAACACTATACTTTTTCAAAAGAGGCAGCAGTTCAGCCTCAGTTTCCTCCCTAGGAGTTTGAGAAGGCCTGAGTGAGAAGGCGATAGGACCTGGCAAGTGGAGGCCAGACTCAGATCATATATGTTGACCTTTCTCTTGGGCAGGAGCTCAGGGCTTAGGGATTTAGAAGGCCATATCATGACCCATATCTTGCTTTTTTTTTTTCCTCCTCTCTTGTCAATCATGTTCTGGCTACTCTGCTCCTCAGCCTCCACTGTGCATAGATACTGCAACCCAAGTCATTAACTGCTGATGGGCTGGCTAAGCATGCTGATGGGGCAGCAGGAGATGAAAAGGGAGAAGGATGCTGCACATCTATCTACCAGCTGTTGAACTTCTAGGACCTATTGCTGGTCCCCTGCTTACTGCAGAAATGAGACCTGGAGCAGCTGACCATTGGCCTAGTAGACAGAGGCCATGGTCCTGGCGGCTCAGTCCTATAAACTAGGCTGGTGGGAGCCAGCCACTGCTTTTGAGAACTCAGACAAGTGAGCCGATTGAAGGGCTGCTCTTTGGAGCTGCTGCCAAGCTGATCTCAGGCCGGCATGCCTTTCTTTTGGTCTCAGACTACTTGCTGGAGCTGAGCTACCCTTCAGAGGAGGCTCACAGCCTCCTCATGGGGCTGCGGATTAACCCTTAAAAACTGAGTTTTGTTTGCAGAATTCTCTCTGAAGCTGAGGGATCCTCTGGAGTCCCTTGTTCTTGCTACTGGTTGGCTAGGGAGACCCATGAGGTCATATGGAGCTGGCAGTGGTTCAGCCTCTGGCCTTGGATACATGTACTGAGCTTGGAAATATGCCAGGAAGCAGTGCTCATGGGGCTCAGCCTGTCAGTCTTGCCTTCCCCAGCCAGCCCCATGTGGTTACTAAACCCGCCTTAACTGGGCATCGAGGGCACCCTCTTTTCCTTCCATGTAGACACTTGGGTGTCTGTCTAGAGACCCTGGGGCCAGTCTGCAGAAAATCACATCCTTTAATCTTTCCTTGGTCTCTCTCTTTTACACTATTGGGCCTCTGTCTTGAGTTTCTTATTAACCCCTTGATTCAGGAACTGATTGTTGTGCTGGTTTTTCCTACCCTCATTCTAGTTTCCTGAGCCTGTTCTCTTACTTCGCTGAAGCTAAGAACTCCGCATTCTTCTGTGGACTGTTGTCCAAAGTCATACCCATATTGTCAGGTTGTCTTTGAGAGTCTCTGTTGGCTGCTTCTACTAACATTGCCTCCACGAGTATTGACTACATTCTGGATCACAGTCTTCCCGATCTGCTGGCTCAGTTCACCTTCTGCATTCTGTCAATCCTCCTATTCCTGCACCGTCTCCACACATGTGCTAGTTTGCAGAGAAGGAAGGACAGCAAGCCTCACTGTCCCATCCATTTAAGGGCTGTGCTTATGTCCCTCTGAATTCCTACTGCCTTGGACCTTCCCTTCCTCTATTCCCATGAAGGGGGCTCTTCTTTAGAAATCTGGGAATAATGATGAATGAGATTTAGGGTAGCCACTCCACTTAATGGGTGACTTCCCTTGAGCCAGGTACTATTTAAGGCACTGAGAAGAACAAAAATATTGCCCAGAGAGATTATCTTTGAGGTGGAAAGTAAGGGGATGAAACATGAGTGAAACTGTAACAGAGGCAGCATGAGGGGGACCTGCATGAGCATCTTTAGTCTTTCCCGAGTCCATAGGTTTCTCAGTCTTACTTCTGAGCAGGTGAAACTGTCAGGAGACAAGTGGAGAATAGAACGGAGGTGGACACGAGGAGAGAGTGTGGCCTTGGAAAGGTCTAGGTCCTCATGAGGTGCTGGTGGCTTTGTGGGGTATGGACATAAAGAGTCCCTAGTCTGTCACTGATGGAGCTGGCCAGTTGTATAGTAATAACGCCAATAAGAGATGGATGGACAAAAGTGATCTGATGTGTCCAGTCAATATATTATTAAATATGGGGAAGAAGGTACTTGGCTGGAAAGTTTTGGGGGAGTCACCATGGGGTGTTCTTTGGTTATATATCTTTAGTTCATGTTACTATCAAACAGCATTTGTATTGCCCAGAAAGTAGAATACAAACTTATTATTTGCAATGCTGTTTCTATGCTTGGGTATCTACCTTCCCTGTTGACAACTCTCTCTCTCTCTCTCTCTCTCTCTCTCTCTCTCTCTCTCTCTCTCTCGATGTATATTTCTTTTGGAATTTTTCCATGATTCTCTCTGTTCTCTTTTCCCCAGTCTCCTCTAGATGGATTTTAAGACTCAAAAGTCTTATTCCACACTATATAGTATCATATAGTATCATATTCCACACTATAGACACAGAGATTGTTTCAGGCTTGAGCATAAACTCAACTTACCCAATCAGTGAGTGGCTTAGGCTCTGGGTGAGCCAGGGCAGAAGAGACAAGCCCTTCCTCTGTGGACTCCAGGTGGTAACTCATGGTGATGGGACTTTAGAAACTTGTATGATATGAGGCCTGGACTTAGGAAATGCAGCCAAAGAACAATGAAAGAGGAACTTAGTTCTGAGGAGTTTTATGTACCACTTCCAGGGATCTACTGTGTAATTTGCAGATCATACAGTGTAGTGAATTCCCTGTCCTTTGGCTCTTTGGTTGAGATATCCATCATTTGTAACTTGAGATGCAGAAAAATCTGAGCTTATAGCACCTCTCCTGTATGCAAAGCTCCAGGTTCAGTAGTTGCAACTAAAGCCTCTTATCTTGACAGGTAGAGATGTTGAGACAATAAGATGCTGACCTTGGGACAATGATTTAGGAAGCTCAAGCAGGGCCTTAAAGGTCTCACCCTTCAAGGGGAACAAAAACGTAAGGTATTAACCAAGTCAAGAAATTTTAATAAAATGATAAAATCCTTTTCTGTGATCTTTCCTCTCCTATCAGTGTGGTTGTTGGTTGGCCATTTCCAAACAAGGAAAAAAGCAGGATTTTATTGTTAGTAGATATGTAAATTCATGGGCTGGTTAATGTGGTTATATTGCAGGTGTATTAGTTACATTAGTTACATTTCTTTTGGTATGATAAACTACCATGGTTAAAGTAATCTCTAGAAGAAACAGTTTAGTTGGGCTTATGGTTCTCAAGAGATAGAAATTAATCATAGTGAGGGAAGCATGGCAGCTGGTTGGCATGGTGACTGGAGCAGCAAGAGGAGAGGACCCATCTTAACTGAAAGCAGGAAGTACAGAGAGCAAACTTGAAGAGACACAAGTCTTGAATCTCTCAAAATCTCCCCCAAGGGACATACTTCCTCCAAGTAAGGCCACACCTTCTAAGACTCCCCAAATAGCACCACCAACTGGGGACCAAGAATTCAAACACCCGTGACTATGGGGTGGGGGACATCTCATTCAAACCACTACACTAGGTATTTCTGTGAGGCATTGTTATGAGAAGACAGCATATCACCCCAGCATTGCAAGAGGCAATGAGTGAGATGGTGAGATGCTTGGAGTCAACATAAGGCCCAGGTTGCTGAGCCTTATGGGTCTCTGGTTGACACAGAGATTTTTGGTTCAGCCATGGACCTGCCCTATTCATGCCAGGGGATGTTCTGGGCATGGGAGAGTTAATGACCAACCTCCTTCAGAAAAGAAAAAGGCTTCGATATCAAAACCCAATGGCATGGAGGGAAGAGGCCCAAGTTACCAGCTACAGAAAGCTTAAAAAGGAACCCACCCACAGCTCCCGCTACAAATGCTTTTAGCTGTACGTTAAATCTTCCCTCTAATGGCACCCCTGTTAAACGAGATATGTCACCCGACCTGAGGAGGCTGGCTTGAAAGGCAAATAGTTGGAAGTGATTCCACACGTTATTAGTGAGAGCTGTTCTCACATTTCCGGCAAAAATAATGGAGCCGAGGTCTGAAGAGATGACTAATACCTCCCCATTACTGACCCGAGGCTGGGCATTACATTGTCATCCTGGCCACCCGGCTGGCCCTGCCAGCATATATTTCTGTGCTTGTCCTGTGGGTGCTTTGTGCTAGATGGCTAGGCTCACGTTAACCTAGGCTGCTAGGTTTACTGAAATGATGAGGTTGTTCTCTCACTGAGGCAGGGGCAGGCAGGACAAGGCCAGCCTGAGCAGAAAAACTCCACTCTGATGATTGGGGTGGTCCCCTGCCCCCAGGAAGGGCCATGACAGACCTGTTCCAGGCACACAAGGATGTGTCCTGATCCTGCTTTTATCTCTCATCTTTAACAGTTTTCATGGATATTCTGCAGGCTTCTTTCTGGAAAATTCTCTGGATTTAATTTTAATCTCTCTTGTTAAAACATTAAGCCACATCTTGGATTCCCCCCCACCCCTCTCTCACACACACATACACACACACTTTTTTTTTTTTTTTTGAGACAAGAGCTTATTTAGCCTTGTCTGGCTTCCACTGGCTATGTAGCTATGGATGATATGACTTTGATTTCCTGATGTTCCTGCTTCTGTTTCCTTTTAGCATTACAGGTTTGCTCCTGACTTTAAAGGAAAAACTTAATACTTGTCAACTTTGTGCCAGCCTTCTTCTGGGTCATACTTTTCATATTGGAATGGATTGAGCCAGCGGTGACCTTGGTATTGATGTATCCAATGACCTTACATTCTTGTCTCTCTTGACTTCTCAGTAATATTTTAGCTCATTGACCTTTATTCCTGTTGAAGTTCCTTCCTTCTGTCTGCTGTGACACTCTCTGGATTCCTTCCTTCTGCCTGGAGACATCTCAGGCTCCTTTGGGGTTCTTCCTCTGCAATTCGACATCTGTATTTTGGGGTTCCCCAGGACTCATCACTTATCTTTTTCCTGTTCTATCATTCCTCCAGAGGTAGCCTCTCCCACATGCCTGGCCTTAAAGTAGCATCCAAGACCTTTGCATTTGTCTAGTTTAGCTGTGTCCCTGGAGTCCAGGGCCATATTTACAACCATGCACATGAAGCCCCTACTTTGAGGCCCATAGGCTGCCTCCTCCAGCACACTGTTGGCAAGCCTGAATCGGCTGTCCTCACCCATAGGCTTGGCCCTCTTCTTATGCTTCTTTTCTCCAAGTCTAGAAGGGCTACTCCTCTATATGTCAAAGCTGAAAACCCAGATTCCTTTTTTTCTCCTTTCCCTTTATTCTAACCAATGAGTCCCAGTTGATCTTGCTTCCTGGTGATTTTGTTCACTTGTCCATCTTCGCTCTCTTTCTTTCTTTCTTTCTTTCTTTCTTTCTCTCTCTCTCTCTCTCTCTCCTTCCTTCCTTCCTTCCTTTTATCTTTCTTTTATTTTAATTTGTTTTTTGAGACAAGGTTTCTCTGTGTAGCACTGGCTGTTCTGAGACTCATTTTGTAGATCAGGCTGGCCTCGAACTCACAGAGATCCACCTGCTTCTCCCTCCTGAGTGCTGGGATTAAAGGTGTGTGCCACCAACACCTGGATTCCGGTGATTTCTTGGATCACTTCTTTAGCCTTCAGCCTCTGCTGCCACCACAGCTAAAGTGTCATGACTTCTGGTGACATGATATCCCTAGCTTACTGTGCACATGGCAATCCCTGGAGTTGTGCTCCATGTCGAAGAGGGCTTTTTTGTGCAATCTACATCTGGTCACAATGTCTTTCCGAAAGTGAACTGGTTTTCAATGATTCTTAAGCCACCAAGGCTCTCTATTATCTATCTATATCTATATCTATATATAGAGAGATATCATATATAACCCAGGCTAGCCTCAAACTCCCTAAGTGGTCCAAGGTAGCCTCAGGATTACTGTCCTCCTGTCCTAGACTCCTGAGTGCTGGAATTATAAATGTATGCTCCCACATTTGACTTTCTTTGGCCTCTCCCTACATTATCGTCCCCCCCCACCTTTTTTTAACATATGACTCTCCCTTAGTTTTTTAAGGCACAGTCCTCATTGCCTCTGGATTTCTGTTTCTGTAATACTTTGCTTCCTAACCCATTCACCAGGTTGACCTTCAGCTCACCCTTCACGCTCCTAGTTGCCTTGCTTCTTTGAATTCATTTGCTGTGAGCACTCAGATCAGGTGAGTCTCCTGGGACACACAGTTGACTGTCTGCAGGTGCTTAGAACAATGTCCTTTTGTTGCCCCTGATGCCAGGGATACCTGGACCATCTTCTCAACTGCCTCGGGTCCCTTCTTCATTCTATTAGTATGTTACAGATGGTCCTGTACATGTCCCAGAAGCCCACAGTGCAGATTTCCAGGCTCATCTGATTGGTGAAGGAAAGCTCAGATGGCTGGCCTGGTGTGAGAAAGGAAGAAAGAGTTCTGATCCCTGCTGCTGGGGCATTATTTTGCTCTCCCTGCATTCTCTAAATTGCCGTGGAGAGTCCATAATGTGGGGCACAACTTGGTGTCTCTTCCCCTTGTCTCCCCATTAGGCAGATGTGAAGCTTAGAAACCACCTCAACAATAGGCCACATAGGCGCCTTGTGTCTCTCTGTCTCCCCACTCTGCAACTGTTGGCTCGTGGGTTCCTCAAAGGATGATACTGGCTGCCAAATTCTCTTTTATAGCGAATCCCCTACACCTTCCGTAAGGTCTAACCTGATTTATTCTTTCTCTTTAGAGCACTTACCTTCTTGTACATAAATATTGGGCAGTAAGATTAGAGCGCATGTTCCCTGACTGGAAGCGGTGACAACCGAAGCAGTGGGCTTATTTTTAAATAAAAATTGGAAAGTTATGGGGCTCCTGAGGTTTCCTGCATTTTTATTTTTCATTCAATGGTTGGGATGGTGGGCTGGCAGAGGAGGAAAAAAAAGAATAGGAGGAAATATAGCTTGCTTTCTTGCTTCCATTTTTCATAAGTCTGTGTTTTCGTCTCCTGTTCCTGCTTCCCTTTCTCTGGAAACCCTGCAAAGAGAGAGGAGTGACTACTTCTAAGAAGGGAGCGGGATCTGTTCAAGCTAAGCATTAGGTATACAGCCCCTGAGCAAGTCGCATGCATGGTAAAATATTACCTTAATAACAAACGCACAGAGAGCCGTGTGTAAATGGTAACAGCTGCTTTGTGATGACCACGTTATAAACGACTATGGCCCCGATCGTTAATAATGTATTTGAACAATAACAACTTGATTCAAAAGAAGAAGTACGGCCTTTCAGTTTTTCCTGGCACACAAATTCACTCTTGCTGTCATGTGAAGGATGGAGGGCCCATACTGGGTCTTCAGAAATGCAGAATGAAATTCAAACAAAGCTGGCTATCTGCTGCCCACCCCAGCATCTCTTCTATGCTTAGGGTCAACCATCCAGCTATCCCATAGTGTCCCAGCCTTACCTCTTTCCTAGGAACTGAAGCAACAGAAGCTGACCCCTACTGAAGCAACAGAAGCTGGCCCCTCTGATGGTAATTTAAAGGTGGAGCCTCAGCAGATCCTGGACAGTTTTCCAGCAGTTGGTTGGTATTACCAGGAAGTTCAAAGGCTACTTTTTCTTCTTTCTCTCTCTTTGTGTGTGTGTGTATGTGTGTGTGTGTGTGTCCAGGCCATGAGAGGACATTCAGTGTGCTGCTCTATCACTCTCCATTTTAATACCTTGTGACAGGGTCTCTCACTGACCTGGATGGAGCTCCTATAACTCTCCTGTCTCTGTCCCTAACAGTGCTCAGGTCACCTTGAGCATCACCACAGATGTATTTTTATGTGGGTGTTGGGGATCCAAACTCAAGTCCCTGTGCTTGCATAGCAAATGCTCTCATTTTAGGAACCAGCTCACCTGCCCCAGAGCTACTTTTTAAAAACTTTTCTGAAGATATAGCTCTGTTCAAAGGGGCAAAGATGGCACATTGGGAATCTTCCCAGCCTCTCTCCAAACACTTGGCTTTATCTCTTACTATGTACTCTCATTTAACCAGCTCCAAACTTCTCAGGGTTGCAAAGGCATACTCCGTTATTTAAGGCCTGTGCTGTTCTGCCTGGGAAATTCCTACTCAGCTTTCTAAATCCCACTCAGTCTATTGGTCTATTATGCAGAGTTAGTTGTTGCATTCTGTTAGCCTGTTTTGACTGGAGCATTTGCATGGCCTTAACTGTATGCTCATACCACATACTGTAATGCTTTATTCACATATCGATTTCCTCCCTGGGCTTGGAGCTCCTTAAGGACAATAAGTGGGTGTTAGTATTCTTTTTGTCTTCATTCCCCAGCACAGTGCTCGGAAATCATTAAATATTCAATAAGTGTTGAATGAACAAGAACCACCAATAAACACCTTTCTCATTCCTTATGTTCAATGCTATTGTAGGACCCTGCATCCTGTTGAGAAAGTTCACTCCTGTCCACCATTGTGTAGGTGACAGAAGCCCTGTTATCTACAGTTATGCCATCCTGAAGGGGTTCAGCATTTACAGGGCTCAGTGGGAATACAGCCCATTGACCCAACTGTTTCTATCCCATTTAGGTGAGTGTCTGCAGCTGCCTCCCTCTCAGAAGCCAAGGCTTCCCCGTTCAGCCACTTTGCCCTGTCTCCATTGCTTCTCTGGTATTTCCAATGTACTTCATTGCTACATGAGAAGACCAGAATGCACCAAAGATGTGCTTAGTAGGAGTTAGGGCTGCATTTCTCACTCAACTCTTCAGGGTGCTCCATCTTAGCGCTCTTGCTTTCAATTCCAAGTCTGCATGACTCTACTTCACTTCACCAGAGGAAGACAGAGCTCTTTCTCTCTACTCCCCAAGTCCATTCTCCCACCTGAACCCCTCTTGGGTCAGAGCTACCCTTTTGCTTAGGGATGAAGACTGCAGAGTCAGCTTCCTGAATGCAGCCTTGTTGTGTCGAAAGCTTCTTTTTACCCTCCTGCTTTTCAAAACCACTTTATCATTCCATCCAGTTCTAAAACTTCATCATCTTTCCTGAATCTCTGTTTTTTTTCCACAAGTCCTAATTTTTCTTACAACTCTGACCTCAGAGCATCCCTGCTTATTCCATCTGTTTCTTCTGACTCAGAACTGCTGATCCAAAGACTCATTTTCTACACTGATCTCTCTCTTTAGAATAAAATAAAACACTTTCTCATCTATCGGATGACAGATCTATTTATTTTATTTACTGGTAGCCTTCTGTCTTAAAAAGTCAAAGATTTTAAACCATTTGCAAAGATATAAACCATACAGCAAAAGAAAGTCAGCCAAAAATCAATGAAAAAAGGTAGAAACAATGGACCCTCAGAGCTAAGAGGTGTTGGTAGCATCCTGGGTGGATTAAAAAGTACCAGGGTGTCATGAAGAACTAGTTTTCTGTTAGTGGTCGTCATGGGCTTCCTTATGAACCATTCACAGTCAACACCAAAGGCAAATGATGTCAGCTACAAAGACCAGAGAGCAGAAGACAAAACTAAATCTAAATCTCTCATGAAAATGACAACTTTTAGTACCAAGAAAAGTTTCTGCTATCATAGGTTCAGTCCTGATTGGTCTCTCCATGATTCTTCTAATTAGAAAGCATGAGTAAATTCCACCCTCTTGGGGGTGATGAGAGGAAGTTCAAATGTGAATGCAGTGATCCCAAAATTTGTTTGCTCTCAAACTTGCTTTTCTGGGTGTGGTCATGAAGCCCTGTGAGATGTGGTCCCCAAACCCTCTCCCAGATGAATGCTCTCAGGTCAGAATCCAAAGTCTATGCAAACATATATCTATCTCAGAATACATGCACACAGGCTGAAAGTGCCATGCCCCTCCCTGCCTTTTCAACAGCATCCTGAGAGAATGGATGCAGGCATTTCAGGTAGGAGGTATGATAGAATCTTATCATGGGCCATCGATCTGAAGGGCAAAGCATCACTGCTGAGTGTCTCATGAATGCCCCAAACAAAGGATTACAGGGGTCTGAAGTGATAGCAATCACTTCTGGCAGGTATATCAAGAGAAAGTGGTAGGAATGTTTGAGCTGAGTAAGGATAGACACAGGAAAAGCCAGAGGGGTGCACTTTCATTCAGAGGGAATAGACTGGGCAAAACTGGCATGGAAAAGCAGTTCTTGTTCAAGAAAAAGCAAATAGATCAGATCGTTTGGAGCATAGTCTGTGTCAAGAAAATAGCGTGAGAGAAGGCCAGAAAGGTAGGTTGGGGACAAATTATGGAGGGCTTTGAATACCAGACTGATGAGAGTGAGCTATGTTCAGTAGGCAATGGGGAGCCGTTGGAGACTTTAGAACCCCAGGATGATGTGATCAAAGGAGTACTGGAGGAAGATTAATTTGGTTGTTGTGTGTATAATGGATTAGAGAATAGGAAGATGGTACAGAGTTCAGAACATAAAGGGCACCTTATAAATGCTTGTCAAATAAAATGTTTGAACAGAGCAAAGGAGAGGCCATTGCAAAAGTCTACTCACCAGAGGAGAAAGGTCCTAAGGCAGAGACAATAAAGAAGGAAGAATAGGAGATAAATGCTTGTGACCAGTGGAGAAGGCTCTACAGCAGAAGGCTGGCTGAGCAGATGAGACTGCAAAAGCCATCATTTGCTCTGAAATAAAGCCTGAGCCAGGGAGAGGTTGTGGGCCCTTTTCCCATAAGAAGGGGGTCAGAGGAGGTCAAAGGTATGGTCAACAGTCATGAGGTGGTTTTTCAAGTGCTTGGAGTATGGTTGGACATTGGTAGTTTTGACTTGACCCCCACTGTATCACCTACCCCATCCTTTCTCTTTGGAGAATTGCTTCGCTGTCATGTCAATTGTATGATTCTAAGAAGCTGTCAATCATTCCATGTAGCAGCAGAGTTTAGCCTCTGGTCATAGTGATTGATATAAGGATAGTCATGAGATCCTGTCTGATTGATAGTGCTTTTCTGAGATTCCCGATGGATGGGGCTACTAGGCCTGTTTGGGAAAGTTGGGGCTCTACAAGTATGTAGGCTGGAATGGGCTGTGGGATACAGTGCATGGTGTCTCCAGCAGTGTCTACACTTAAGTGTTGAAAGAAGAGTGATCCTTAGACCCATAGGAGACAAGCAGAGCAAAGGAGTGTGCAGACTGAGTTGGGACAGGACCTGGATCAGGAGGGTTCTGAGAATTGCAGATAGGCAGAGTACCAGGGCTCAGAATGCACAGCAGAATATGTTGTTATTTCTTCATAGCTGACTTGGAGTTATGTGTGTGTGTGTTATGAGCATGCATGCTGTGTAAATGGTGTAATACATGTGTGCATGTATGTGTGTATGTGTGTATGTGGTGGAGTATGGTGTAGTGTGTGCCGTGTGTGTAGTGTGTGTATGTACTCATGCCCACATGGAGGTTATAGGAGGCTTTTGAACCCCCCACCCTATCCCTCTTGGCTTTATCCCATTAAAGCAAGGCTTCTCATTGAACTTGATACTCGCTTGTCAACCAGCAAATCCCAGTTCTCCTCCTGTCTCTGCTTCCCACAGTGCTTTGGTCACAGGTCACATAACCATTTCTGGCTTATTAATGTAGTACTTGGATCACAACAGATGCTTCTATTCACTGAACCATCTCTCCGAAGCCTGGAGAGAACATGAGAGCTATGAGAGCTGTGATTTGGAGAAATGTCCTCCAAGGGACTACATGCTTAAGCTTGGTCCCTTGTTGATGCTAGAAGTGGATGTGGTACCAACTGGGAGGGCCCTAGGTCCTTGGAGAAATATCTTGGAGGAAATTGTGGGACTTCTGTCTCTTCCTATCTTGTTTGTACTTGCTGACTCCTGAGATGATTGGCTTTGTCACATACTCATGCCACTGTGTGCTGTTTGCCAGAGGTTCAAAACAGTGGGTCACCCAACACTGGACTAGAACCTCCAATTATGAGGGAAAATACAACTTTCCTTTTCATAAGTCACTTGTCTCAGGTATTCTGTCACAGTAATGGTAACCTGAACGAATGCCATGAACAACGTGAATGTTGTTTCTGCTCTTCTTACCAGGCTCCGTGTTAGACTAGGAGTTCGCAATCTCTTTCCTAGATGACTTTCTCTTGCTGTGACAAATAGTATGAGCAAACATAGCTTAGGGAAGAAAGGATTTATTTGGCGCACACTTCCATATCACAGTCCATTGCTGAGGGAAATCAGAACATCAACTCAAGGCCAGGGACCTAGAGACAGGTACTGAAGCAGAGGCCATGGATGAGTGCTGCTTACTAGCTTGCTCCACATGCCTTGCTCAGCCTGCTTTTTATATGACTGAGAGTCACCTGCCCAGATGAGGCACCATGCCCAGTGGATGGGTCCTCCCATGCCAATAGTTAATCTAAAACATGTCCTGCACACTTGCCCACAGAGTGATCTTATGGAGGCATTTTCTTTAATGAGTTTACTTTTCCTGTATAACCCTAGCTCGTGTCAAATTGACACAAACCAAACTAGAGCAATCCATTTGCACATTTTGGGAGTTCTTTTGTTTGTCTTAACTCTACTTGTTCTCTCCATTGCTGGCTCCCAGGCTAGACCTGCCTGTGTACCTCTTCCATGGGGCAGCAAAGAACATTTAGGAACTAATTGGCCTTTGGTTAAACATCAAAGACCATGAAATTCCATCACCCAGCTAAGGAAGCACGCAGCCCAGAATTCGCTTCCTCAAGGGCAGCTGCCTGCTGTCCTTTGGCCTGGTTCCCTTTATGTCTGTGCCCTGAGTCCAATGCCAGTTTAAACAGCTCATTTTATGTCTGAAAGCTGTTACTCCAGCCATCCCTTGACATTTATCCAGACTATCTAGTTGTAAGTAACAGAAACTCAATTTGAACTACATTTTGCAAAATAGGGCATGTGTCAGCAGATATTACGGGAGAAATCACACATCTGTTGCATTAGGGACTCTGTGTGTGTGTGTGTGTGTGTGTGTGTGTGTGTGTGTGTGTGTGTGAGAATGAATGTATGATAAGTATATATGGGTGAGAATGTGTTTGTGTGTGAGTGTATGTGTTTGTGTGTGGATGTATGTTAAATGTCTGTATATGAGAGTTTTTATTGGTATTGGGGAGTGTGTATGTGAATGTTTATGAGTATTTGAGCATATATGTGTGAGTGTATATACATAAGAATGCACATATGCACATGGGTATTTGTAGGAGATTCTCTTTAAGTTTGTGAGAAGGCGTGTGTGTAATGTGAGCATGTGTATATAAGTACATGCATACATGTGTGCACTCGTGTGTACCTGTATGTGTGTGTAGATATGTGCTATAGTGGGTACATGCAGGTCAGAGGACAGCCCTGGATGCTGGTCCTCACTTTCCACCTTGCTTTGATGGAGGACAATCTGCTCCTTTTGTTTCACCCAGGCTGTGGCCCGTGAGTGCAGAGTGATGTCATTATCTTCTCTGTCCCTGTCATTGATGAAGCCACTGGTATTGTTTACTCTTCCACTGCTGTATTCAGCTTTTCACATGTGCTATGGAAACCCAGACTTAGTTATCTTGCTTGAGCAGCAAGTGGTTTACCCACTGAGCTATCTCTTCAGCTGACCAGCAGGATACTTTGTCCCCATGTGTACAACCTGTATATTTCTGCTGCGGAAATCAGGCGCTTCTGTGGAGAGACTTTCTCTAGAGGGCAGATTTATGTCTGTAGCTTTTCCTACCATCCTCAGAGAAGATACAGTCCAGCAAAGAACTCTCCATGTTTAGACATGCTCCTATGACCATCTTTGGACCACTGCTATGGCCAGGGGCCTGAGGAGCAGGCTGGACCTGGCTGGCACATGCCCTCTGCTGCTGCTGGGGATAATTAGCATATCATTAGATTCATGTGACTGACATGACAGAGAATCAATACTTCAAAGAAAAGAAGGAAAATGTAGGTGGTAGTGGTGGGGGTCAATTTAGACCCATATATATATGTAACCATACTCCTTTGGCATGGCCAACCTTCTCTTTGTCAGCCCAGTGAGACGTTATGCATAGCTGTCATTCATACTTCCCTCTCCAAATTAGTGGGCTGGCAGATGAAGCAGAAGCTGAGCTCTGAGGCTTTCCTCTCCTCTCTGGCTTCACATTGTGACAGCCATCACTCCCTCGTGCAAGTGGCTCCTGATCTCCGGAGGCCCCAGGCTGGGGTGCCAGGGGAGGCTTAGATCAGGGCAGTGATGTGTTGGCTGAGGTGTGTGGGAGGAAAGGCAGTGCCAGCCAGGCTGCTGAGCCATGTGAGATGAAGGTTCACCGAGGCAGGAGCCTGAGGGCAGGTTGCCCACTTGCTGCCTGAGTGTGGCAGGAGGACTTGGTGCTTTCTGTGGGCCTGCGTAGACTTGCTCTGTGACCCTAGGCTACACACTTAATTGCTCAGGGCCTCTTCCCTTCACTCTCCCATCTGGCAAGCAGGAATAATGACAGCATTGAGCCAGCTGAAGCTGTGCCTTCCGAGGGGAGATGCTAATTTGAAACTTGGTGCTATGTAGATGGCTCCCAGTCCACCAGGTATCCCAGGAGTCTCTAGCTTGAGCCCCAAAGCCCTTTGGGTAGAAAACAGGACTCTCTAGATCTTGATTTAAAATTTTGTGACTTTTTAGCCTTCAGTACCATGCTGCTCTTACAGCTGGACTGGAAAACAAATGACTCTGCACTCTGAGTCGCATGTGATGTCCCAGAAGCTCGAAAGCTGGGGTTTATGATGCCACAGGGGCTAGAGAGAAGTACAGGGGCTTTAAAGTTGGCAAGTTTAAGCATGTGTGTGTGTGTGTGTGTGTGTGTGTGTGTGTGTGTACATGAGTGAAGATGCTTGAAAAGTCCAGAAGGGGCATTTGATCATCTAGTGATGCTGGAGTTAGTCTGACATGAGCAGTGGGGAACCGAACTTGAGTCTTCCATGAAAGCATTATGAACTCTTAGCTGCTGAGTTATCTCTCCTACCCCAGTTGATGGGTTTCTATGAGCCACATTTCACCTAGCCTCGTCTTATCAGGTTTAGTATGAGAAATTACCATGTAGTGCACACAAGCAGCAGGCAGACTGCATGTCATGGGATCAGCACTGCAGGTGGGCCAAGTGGAGCATCATAGCTTCACACTATATCCATCAAGCTCCAGACCACAGTTATCTACCTAGAACATTTACCAATCACCAAGAGTGGCTGAAAACAGATGCTGAAAAGGATGAATTGGTAGGCTTAGAGAGAAGGTGGGCGTGACACCCGCAGTTCATGGAGTTCAGGTAATGTAAGATGATGGGACACTGAGTTCTTCACCTGGATATAACTAGAATGGTGCAACTTTTGATAAGCTTTGCACATTGGAAATCTCAGTCTTATGGTCTAAAACCATTCAACAGGCCAATCTAATTCCCTGGATAAATGTGGGCTGTCCAGTCTCTATCTCTTGCTTCTTCTCCTTGTTCTCATTCACCACCTCTTCAATTCGATTTATTTAGTTGTATTTATGTGTATGATTATTTTGCTTGCATGTATGTATGTATGTGCACTATATGCATGCATTTCCCATTGAGGCAAGAAGAGGGAGGCAGATTTCCTGAACCGGTTTTATTATTGTAACCTAGGTTGTGGAAATAAAACTATGCTTCTCTGTAGGAGCAACACATGCTCTTAACTGCTGAGCTACGCATCTCTCCAGGCCCAGAATCCAGCCTTTTTATCATCACAGTTAAAGTTTTTCATGACCCATTGTTTTCCATGTGGTTTTAATTGTGGGCCACTCTGAACCCTTAATGCATGGTCCTCACCTCCCCATCTTCTAGCTCATGGATTTACTTCTGTGAGCAAAGTGATTCATTTCTGCCCCCCCTCACCTTACAAAATTTCTCTGGCTTTCAAAATTCTACTGAGTGCCCCTCTTGTGTAAAGCCTTCCAGGATTTTGCGAGAAAGCCAGGGTTTCCTGGGTGGCAAGCCAGAAGGCTTACAGGAAGTCCTGTTGGAGTGAGGAGGAGAGAGAGGGCAGTCTCAGGACTCCCTTCCAATGTACACTGTGCTGCCGTATCTAGATAAAGGAGGTCTAAGAATAAGATTCAGGAAAAGCATGGCATAGAAGAATTGGAAGTTACATTACAGAAACCTTTTCTACTCCACAACGGTCCCCAAAGCTCTGCCCTAGAACCTCTTGAATAGCAGGTTCAACCCACAAGAGGGTAGAGCAGACAGAGCCCCCACCAAACATTTATAGCACCCCACTGGTCAACAGGGCACTCTTGGCATGTCAGCTTTTGTTAACAAGATGATTAGCACTGGGAGGGGCACAGGTGGGAGAGGCTCATTCAGCCCCAAGCTTTGGAAATTCTCATGTGCTTTTCTTGCACTGGGGAGGAGAAGGAATGGGGAGCAGTGAACACAAGACCCTCTCATCCTCATCCCTGGATCTGTCAGCCTGACCAGTACAGACATTCATTCTCAGAATAAATAATCAACTAAAAAAAATGTACCAAATTCATTTTCAAATTGGCTTGTCAGACACACGCTTGCCCAGGACAAGTTTGTTGAATAAAATATATCTTGGGGAGCAAGGTGAGCCAGGCTGTCTCATTCCCTTAGGGACATCTGTAAATAAGGGCCATTCTGGAGGCCGGAAGCATAGAATTCCCCAGCATAGATTGAATTCTGGCTTTGTCTTAATGAACGTCAATATTTATTACCAAAGGCGTTGTGCTCCTTGGAGTGATAGAGTGTTTCCACATGTCAGCTCTCGCCTATTGCCTTCCCAGGTACCAAATGCTATGTAATTGCTGCTCATAAAAGTGGCAGACAATATCGCCAAGGAAACTCACTCCTGCCTGCAAATCTTCATCATCAAACACAGTTGGCTTTGCTTCTGGTTTGGACCCATGCAGATTTTCTGGATGTCCTGCTGTGACAGGGAGACCCACATCTTTTAGCTTGTAAAAGGAGAAGGGAGGTGGTCTTTCTGGGATGGTGACAGGGCCATCAGACAGCAAGGCCTAGCCAACCTCAGTGCTCTGGGGTTATAGCTTCTACCCTGCAGCTTCAGGCTAGAGAGATCTGGTCACTTGTCATATGTGTGAGAGTACTTTGACTTTACCCATTCCAAACACCTCACAATGCAAACGAAAGTCCTACAGCTCAGAGCTAGGAGGCCTTGGTCAAGGTTGCAGAGTTTTCCAAGCTGATGCCCTTTGCACCTCCTTGAAATTGAGTCAGTAGATCAGAATGATTCTCTGAACTGGTTTGGAATCTAAGACTGGTGGCTCCCAGCTACCACTGTTCCTAAGCTTTTGATAGGCTTGGGTTCTCTTCCTGAAGACTGTCCAGACAAGTTGCTCTCCCCAGCTGCCCCAAAAAATGCCCTGTCCTGCCCTTTTCTGGGAAGAATCTCTAGAAAGCAACTTGAACCCCCTGCCCCAAGCTAAATATCCTGGAAACAGCCATCTCAGATGGACAGATTGTAAACAGAAATGGAGAGCTCCAGGAAATAGTCCACTTGCTGGTACTAGGCCTTTTGCTCTGGGTGAGGCTGAGGAGGCCTTTGGAAGAGTGAAGGAAAGTTTGCCATGCCTGAATTCCAGCTTCTGGTTCAGCTTTCTTTCTGCCAACTAGCTCAGGACAGAGATGGCCCTGGGGCAGAGTCACAAAATGGGTTTTTGAGAGTGATGTCATATGGTTCTCAGACACCAGATTGCTCTTGCAGAAACTGTCTGGCTGTTGTTCTGGGAGTTCTGCCGAGGAGAATTATAACTTTTGACAATGGACATCTCATCTTGCCCAGATGCGTTCTTTATAGAATCTGCCAGCAAGATTACAGCAGCATCAGGGTGTAATGGGCAGAGAAGTCAATAATTCTGGGGTTATTGATTGTAACCAGACCCATTCTTCTTTTTTAATTTATATTTTATCCACTTTTTCAAGCTGTTTTTTTTTAAAAAAAACCTGTCCTGACAAAAGCTTCTGCTAGATCAAATACAGTTGATTGCATTTTTAAAAAATGATAGGAGTAATTTGCTGCCTTTAGGGGAGGCTAGGGCAAGGCTGTACATTGTGTGTGTGTTGATGTGTGTGCATGCTCATGTGTGTGCATGCAGCAGTCAGAAAGAAGGAAAGACATAGTGCATGGGAAGGCACGGAGAAAATCGGGGGCTTGACCAGGAATCCCCTGGCTGACCCCGAAGCATAGGCTCCTCCTTCTGAGCCTGAGGCTAAAAGAAGACTGGCTCGTCAGAGATTCAGATCTCCTATCGCTTCAGTGCCTTGCTGAGTCTTCCAGCATCTCAGGAGTGTATACCCACCCCAGGCCTTATTTCATCTAGAAGATCTTTCTGAATAAGACAAATATGTACAACAAGTGGATCAGGGCAAGGGAAAGCACATAGAGTCTGCCCTCCAAGCCCCCTTGTACGTATGTGTGCGTGTACACACACATATACACACACCAAAGCCCATTTAAATATGTGTCAACAGAATATGCCTTTATTTGGAATAAATATTTATTTGTATACGACACAGCACACACATTGACATGTGTTAAATTGTTGGACTAGACTGAATAAAATTGTAGCTTGGAAGTTCATAGAGAATTGATTACACATTTTTGATATACCCAATACCCTTTTTGTCATCAAAATATTCTGTAGCATGGCATAAATTCCAACGGGCAGCTGCTGGGTTGATTGCCTTTGGTGAGTTCCATGCAGCTCTGATCTTCTCTGTTCTTGTGAGGAAGTGACCAGGGACTTCTCCAGGCATGGCTTCAGTATCTGATTCAGTATCTAAACTGCCCAGTGGCTTCAGCTCCATTAGTTTCTCTTCAGCTCGATGAGAACCCCCATGGGTGATGAGGGAGATCAGGGCACACCCAAATTTAGAGTTTAGACATTACTTTACCTGGATTTCTCATCCAGGACAAGGAACTGATAAAGAAGACCCGGGGACATTAAAATAATCCACCCGGGGAGAAACAGCTGGCTCAGTGTGCTTTGCTAAGGCATAGGGGCTTTCTTTCTCTTCTGTGTTCATGCTTTTCTATGGGCAATGGCAGGCCCTGGCCACCTACGTCCCCAACAGACACGATCCTTTCCTCCCAGACTTCCAGGATGCATCATGGGAAATTCTCCCTCTTAGTCCTTATTTGGGTCTAGCTGAATTCGAAAGCATCGGAGGCCTGATGGAGGCAGTAGAAGCAGAAATGGAGGGAGAAGCATTCTTATTTTAATCCACTGGCTCATCTTGTGTGAGTCTGGATCTTCTTCCAGACTGAGTAGATATTGACACTCCACAAGGTCACATTTTGAAGTCAGATACAGATGCTTTTCTAGGCAGGCAAATAAATATGTTTCAAATGAATTCTGAGTCTGCTTCTCACATTTAGGAAGCAGGAGAGATTTGTGAACCTATCAAAAGAAAGAAGAACATTTATTATCTCACGCTAAGGCTTGAGGTCATATGAGACTGACCTTGGCCAAGATCTTAGCCTTCAGTGTCCATCCCCACCAAGTGTCCTGGCCATTTAGTCAGAGCCTCACAGTCCCTATGTCTCCAACACTGGCTTTGGGGACATATATCTGGCCTCTGAGCCAGAAGGCTAGAATCTGAGCCCTAGGCTCCTCCTCTGGCAGTTGTGTGTCTTGGCCTAAGCACCTTCTTAGAACCTTGGTTATTTCATATATTAAATAGGCATAATAATGGTATATGCTCTCTCTTCATCAAACATCCACTCCTACAGTTTGTATAATAGCATGACATCAATGGGAACGTGCCCTATTCAAAGAAAAGACTTCTCTTTTTAAAGAAAAATTAAACTATTTTATAACAGGATTGAGTTTACAGGAAAATTGAGAAGACAGTTCTGAGGCTTCTCATATGGAAGGTATTCCGATCCCTCTATTATTAACGCCTTACATTAGCACACTACATTTGTTACAGTTAATGAGCCAATATTGATAAATTGTTACTAAAAGACCATCCTTTATTTATTTAGGTATCCTTATCCTTTTTTTCTTCTATTAAAAATAGATTTTTTTTTTCCTTCAAATAACATATCCTGATTAGGGTTTCTCCCCTCTCCCCTCCAATTTAAATCTCCTCCAATTCTGTCTCTCATTAGAAAACAAACAGCCCTCTAATAAATAATGATAAAATAAAACAAAATAGAATAGGATAAAACAAAACCAATGTATCAGAATTGTTCAAAACAAACCAACAGAAGGAAAG
This sequence comes from Sigmodon hispidus, assembly GCA_004025045.1. NCBI lineage: Eukaryota > Metazoa > Chordata > Mammalia > Rodentia > Cricetidae > Sigmodon > Sigmodon hispidus. Next base: position 28,839 of record PVIH01007930.1, read on the forward strand.
AGTTTAAGGTACAGCCCACTGGGCGCACTCAGGAATCCCACACAAACACAGAGCTGGCAGGTTTCCTTGCTCTCAGTGGGATGCTTCCTCTCCTTAGCCTTCCCTCCAGTTCCCATCTCTGTAGGTCCCTCTGACCCAATGGGTGTCCAGTTCTGGGGGGTGTGGGTCAAGCATGCTGTAGAATGACCGTCCAGTGTAACTTGTTACCTGTCTTTCTCCTGTTAGACTGTAGCCGGGGAAGGAGACAGCACCAGCAAGGTGCGGCTGGTCACCTATCAAAGAGTCACAGTTTCTAAGACTGGCAGGAACTTGTTGATAGTGCTTGTTGATAGTTGTCATTAAGAAAGAATGGTGACAGATCTATAGTAGGCAGTAGAGCATCCAGAGCCCTGGGTACAGTCCAGTTGTCCATCTGGCTTCTAACTTCTCTGTGTTCTAAGTCAATTCCTCACCCTCTCTGTCTCTCAGTTTCCTATAATATATATATATTTAATTGATAATCTGGTAACTTGGCCTTCTCTGTGGTGAAGTCATGTTCTGAGGAATGGTGAAGTAATGTTTTGGTATGAAATAATGATTTATTTTGTGTGTGTGGAACGGGGTGATAGATTGGTACTGCTTCCCCAGAAAGTGTTGCCAGACACTGATGAAAAATTGAAGAGGATGTGTGTGTGTGTATGTGGGGGGGGGGCGCTAGCAGCTGGCAGGGCACACCCCATGCACCCCAGGTTTACCCCTCTGAGGGTGGTCCTGGTGGCAGAATATGGAGAACAGGCTTCTTAAGTTAGAGGATATACTAGCTGTTGGCCATGATGATTCCTCTTCAAGACCAAGGCAAGACTGAGAAAGTCTCCCTCAGCCTTCAAGGGAACTACCCTGCCATGCATATCTCCTCTTACACTCACTGGAAGGTCTCACAGAGTGACTTCCAATTTCCTTTTACATGTTAGAGCATGGAGATTCCTCCACTGTGACCATCTGAGATGGCCTCACTCCAGTGGTACCTCAGACACTTGAAGCCCACTGAAGGTGTGAGGCTTTGGTTACTCACAACTGTTCCCTCATCATTCTGAGGGAAGGAATCAGGAAGCAGCCAGCACACCTATGCACCGGGCTGTAAAATGTGTAGACAAATGAGACTTGCCAACGTGGACATTCTTTGCTTTCCTTTTGAGCTGAAACCTCCCATTTGCTTCTGTCAGAGAAATGGGGTGATTGCTGACCTGTCTTGGCAAGTTTGTTAAATGGAGGTGTCAAGATTGCTGAGGTCTGGGCATAGACAGATGAGAAAGATGAGCAACTGTAAGGGACCAAAAGAGCACTCAGAGGAGACTAGACCTTCCTAACCTGACAGCTTAGTGGCTGTAGGCCCCCATGCAGACATTCTAAGGACCTACACAGCTTCCATTCCCAGTCTCACACCCCCTTAAATGATACATCCCCTTTGAGAATGAGCAGGACTGTGACCTGCTTCTAGTCAGCAGACTATGATAAAGGTGAAGGGTTGTGGCAGAGATAAAAAGTGGTTGATTTGGAGATAATAAAGAACAATATTATCCTTGGCAGTGTTCAGTCTAGTAAAGGCCTCCCCATCTCCTGAGAAAGGGTCTCCTGTTAGCTTGATGGAGACCAAGCTGAGGAAGTCCCTGTGGTATTGCAGCCAATTCCAGGGCCCATGACTTATGATATCATACAACCATGAAGATGTGAACTTCATGTGAGCGTGGAAACAGATTCTTCTCTTGGTGAGCATCTGGATGAGAATGATTACAGTCAATGCCTTGACTATGGATCTGAATGACACAATCAGAGGACTCAGGATGTGTCTTGAATCTTGACCTGTAGGAAGTTGTCAGTAACAAATGTATTTTTTCAATTGCTCAGTTTTTGATATTTTGATACACAAGAAGAGGCAATGAAAATCATTCCTGAGACAGGAAGAAGGGACAGGAATGGGCAGTGGAAAAAAGGTGCCCCCATGCATGAAGCAATCATGGCTGTATGATGCAGATATGGTGGGAAGAGAGAGAATATCACCCTTCAGTCACACACAGCTAGATCTTCGCTGACCTCTCTGTCCTTTACCACAGTGGCCTCAAGCCATTCCTATTACTTCTTTTTCTGATTGGATTTCTGAAAGGGAGAGAAAGAGAGTTGATTGGAAATCAGAGACATGCCACATTAATGTCTGCACCTCCAGGGAGGCTTTATCATGTCTAAGGTGGAGAATCCTTACTTAGCTGGATTTTCATTTTTCAGTTCTCCCTTCTGTTCCATGAGATGCCTAACTATCACTGCTGCTTGATAAAACAAATTTTAATAAGCCACCCAGAACTGATTGCTCATCTTCATAACATAAGTGTTTTAATGTATGGTGCATTTCCCCACCAGCCTACTCACCGCTATGCCAGCCTCGTTGCCTGCCCCATCCCTTTATTCCTCGAATCTTCCTGTTCCAATTGTGAACAATCCTGAAGAGATATGGGTCGTCTGGGGCAAGCATTTTACCTGAAAATTGCAACTGATAATCCTAAAACAGGTGCCCAGGAAGAGGGTATCTGTTGTTCTAATGGCCCTATTTCTTAACCATGGATTTAGTGTTTCCTATCCTCTCTCAGCCAAGCTGAGGTCAGGTTGTGACTCTGAGTAAGCTTCCACTGAAACCATAAGCATAAGAGGAGTGTGTGGCTTCTAGCATGGGCTGGCCCAGTACAGCACCTTGGACCCTTTATGATGCTAGACTGTTGCATAGCTGTAAACGTTCATGTTTTGCTCATCTCTCTTGATTGAAGAACAGTTTATTCTGACCTCCTAACTGATAAAGTGATAACAATTTTCTTTTTGTCATTATATTAAGCTTGCCATAATGATGAAAATATGCATCACACACATGGTAGACCTCACATTACATACTTACATTAGAAAACACAGAAGAATACAGCCAGTACCCCACTGAAAACTTTATCCATGCTGGCCAGAGGATCAGAAGTATCATCATTAAGCTTAGCCAGTTACAAACCCTTTGAGTCATGATAATGTCCTGGGCATAAGATATACCCACAGATGCAATAATTGTCATGGGAGTAACAAACCCCATTTTAAAATTGGACTCGAGGCCAACTCCATGAGATAGAACTTGAGAAACAATGATTCTGAATGAATAGTGTTGAACAGAAAGATTTAAGTTTCAACTGAAGATCAACCTTTGGGTGACCACAAAGCCCCAGGTAGATCTTCAAGGATTTTATTATTTTTTGACTTAGGTTTGCAACAGAAAGGTATTTCTGGTAGTTGTTTTCTCAAGCAAAGCAATGTTTCCCCCAAAATAAGCTCCATTCTAGTCTCAAATGAATCTATTATGATTATGGTTGAGAGAACCTTTCCTTGGAGATTAGAAGTTTAAGTCCAGTTATCTGTGTGCCGAAGACTCATCATATTAGTGTGAGCAGTGACACTTAAACCTTGCCTTTTCTACAATAAGAGGAATGGGAGCAGATGAAGTCCAGAGCATCTATTTCTCTGGCCCTGTGCTCTCCAGGAGTCCAAAGACAAGGCATGGACGGGATGGGGAACCCATGAGTGAGCCTCACTGCTTCCTTTCCATGGCCTTACAGGCCAGTTGTGCTGCCTGCCCACAAGCTGTTCACGGCAGTATCTGCGAAGGATGGGACCTCCCTGCTGGGTAGAAACATCACCTTTTCTCTCTTTAGTCCAGCGCCTTGGAGCAATCGCTTTTCAGACAGTTTATCTGATTTGTCACCAAAGGGTCCTGTGGGAGGTTTAGCAGCTTGGTGTTAACGTGGACACCGGGCAAGGGTCCCACATGCCATTTCTACTCATCATTTTTTGTATTTGGAGAGTTTCTTTGCCACATGCTTCATTGTTGCATTTGGGCTTTCTCCACCGCTTGTCCAGGCTTCATGTCTATGAGCTTTGTTTACTGGGCTGTGCTCCTCTTCGCTTTCCTTTGCTGGCTGAAGTTCTGTGGTCATTCTTTAGGGTTCACTGGGCCATTCATCTTTAATATAAACCTCTTTCCTGCCTTCTCTGATTTCCTAGCTGTTGCTTCTTGCTCTTCCCCATAAAGCCACTTCCCAGCTGGGAACGAGTCCACCTGTGCTATAGCCAGAGACAAGGAGGTCCCAGATTAGCTGGTGTCCCTATGGCACTGCTTCTCACAGGAGGCATCTATTAAACCTCCTGATACATCAGAGTTCACTTGTGCTTTATAAGTACAGATTGGCTTGTAATGGTACACACTCCTACCTATATTCAGCTGTATTTGCCCACATAGACTATGTGGTGCCAGACAAGCTAGTTAGCAGCCATTGAGGGATGATAGATCCCTTTGTATGTTTGCCTTAGGTCTGCCAGGACACTGGTATCAAATAGAAGTTTGTTCACCCTCATCCACATGCCTTAGCATCAATCCCGGGCATTAACAGAGAAAAGCTACTGAAAGGAAAATGTGGTGAGCATGTTGGGATCTGCTTACCATTGCCCCACCCCCCATTCATTAATTGCCAGGCTTCTGTAAGGAAGGTGAAAGCTGAAAGCCTCTTACACACTGGGTTTCCCTCTATGCCGAGCCTCAGCTGCCATCCCTTTCTTGGTTTATAGTGTGCGTATTTCAGTTCCTGCCAGAAACCTCAGTCTCTAGCACCTCCTCTTCCCTCATTCTTCCAACAGCTCATCATGTTCTAAGTGTGGTCATTGCCAAACTGTTCTTATAGGCTTAGAAGAGTAATTACTATTTTATAGCTGAGGAATGAGGCTCAAAGACACAGAACTCTTTCTGGGGCCACAGAACCAATGGGAGAACAATGCTTTTATTCCATGTTTATCTTTCTTCAGGGTTCTTCACATATTGCCCAGCAAACATGTACACGCTCTTGCACCCAGAATAAAAGTCACATTTATCAAAGAAGCCATGAATAGCCTGGCACAAGGAGAGCCTGAGGACAGGACTGGATCACTTTAGAGGAAACTTTGTGTAGATGGTGACTTTCAATCTGTGGCTTGAAGAAAAGAGGTAGCTATTTAGACTAGAAGGGAAAGAGAATTCTTGCATATGGACACACTAGACAAAAGCCATAGAAACGAGAACAGCAAACTTCTCTGCATGGAGGTGGGAAGAGGGTGGGGGACGACTCTGGAAACCACAGTTGGTAAGACAAGTAAAGTATCATTGCTTCATCCTAAAGTAAGAGAGGGATGCTGGCATCCGAGGAGGAGAGAGACACAATCATGAATATTCCCTAATGCACAAACTGGCAGAAGTATAGAGAAAATTGAGAGAGACTTAGTGTTTGGGGCATGTGTTTGTGTGTGTGTGTGTGTGAGTGACAGAATGAATGAATGAATGAATGAATGAATGAATGTGTGTATATGTGAGTAGGCATAGGTGGGTGTTTGAATATGAATATGTAAGTATGTGTTGGTCTATGAGTGTATGTGTGTGTGAGTGACAGAATGAATGAGTGAATGAATGAATGAATGTGTGTATATGTGAGTAGGCATGGGTGGGCATTTGAATATGAATATATAAATGTGTGTTGGTCTATGAGTATGTGTGTGTGTGTGTGTGTGTGTATGAATACTAAAGCTATAGAAAACTAGTTAAGAGCCTTGTCTAACCAATTAGAAGAATAGTGACAAGGGCTGAACCCAGGCAACAGCAGAGGAGATGGAGAGGGGACAACAGATGTGACAAATAATTGTGTTAGACAATAGAACAGACTCAAAGGCAAATTGGTTGTTGGGGGCGGCAAAGAAGGGGGAGGCATCTGGGGCTCTAATGATGAGGTCTCTAGTTACAGGACTTGGAAGACGGATGATACTGTTCTCTCGGCTAAGGCATGAGGAGAGACAGTAGGCAGTCTGGGATGCACTGGAGGACGTGTACTTGCTGGGAATGGAGGCAGCTGCTTTCTGAAGCTCCTAACAGGGAGGAAGGATGTTGCAGGAGCAGGGACCAGAAGAGGAAGAGGGCATCCTGGGACAGGGTCAAGAGCCATGCTGATGCTCCAGCCAGAGAGTTAGGGCTTGCATTGGAGAAGTCCCAGGTCCATCTGCAGGGCTGGCCCTCGTTCCCAGTTCTCCTGTCACATTGACACCCTCTCTGCTTGTCACGAGTCAGGCGCTGACAGCCTCAATGGTGCTGGCGATTTATCAGTGAGTGGAAAAAGATAATTGACCATCATCTCGCCTCACCTCACCTCGCCTCGGCTGATAGAGAGAAATTTAACTGCTTCATTCCACTATAATTTCATATAATTCTCCATCTTTTTCTCCCACATTTTTACATGAAAGTTTACAAAAATGATTAATGATTTGCTATCATTTTTTTTTAAAGAAGCTAAAATATCATTGGACGGTTTAACAGCCTTTAAGATATAATGGGCTTTCTGGCTGGACATCCAGAGTTGCCATAGAAGCCCAGAAGGTCAAGCTTTAATGAACTGGTAAGAATTAGAGAAGGTAAAGTGGGAGTAATCAATGCTGAGGCTGGCACCACCGTCCACTGACCTTGGGGGGACAGAGATGCTATTATTTATAGTACACCTCTGGGCATGTTCAGGGGGCTGTCTGAAGTCACTGAGGAGACTGGCAGGTTGGCCTAAAAAGGCCAGCCTAGGATCCTTGCTTACAGCAGGATGAGGCTGCCTAATCTTAGCTCAGGCCTTGCTTTTACTCTCGAGGCACTCAGATTATCTTTGAGGCTCCACCCTTTATGTGATGATCGTGGTGTACATGGGTGTGTGTTTGCACCTATGTGAGAATGCATGTGAAAGCCAGAGATTGACATTGAGTGTCTTTCTTTATTGCTGTTTACCTTATTTTTTGAGACAAGGTCTCTTACAGGACCTGGAACTCACTGATTTGGCTGTGCTGTCTGCCCAGTGAACTCTAGGGGTCTTCTGGCTTCTGAGCACTGGGACTACAGGTACTTACTTGTTAACCTAGCGTTTGTACATGGTGCTAGAGATATAAACGGAGATCCTCATGATCGTGTGGCAATCACTTTACCCACGGATCTATCACTCTGGCCCTTCTTAACCAGACACTCGAGCCTATTGTCCCAGGACAGTGTAACCTTTTATGGCCATAGAAGACGCTCTCCGTTGTGGTCGTTTTGGGTCCCTGACTTGCTTCCTTGCCTCTGTGTTTGCAGTGAGAAATAGCCCCATAGCCTCCCTTTTGTCCATACCTCTCAGCTCACCCTTGTGCCAGGAAAGGAGGAGAGCCACCGCTTAGCTCCTGTATGTCACCCGTGTATTGTGCATGTTCACTCTCTCTCTATGACAGTCTTTACTTTACTTTTGAGGTTGTTATTGTAATGTTCACACATGAACAAAGAATACAAAGTTCAGAAACCATGGTAAGGGGTTATGAAACAATTCTCAGAGATCCTTCCTTCTCAGTGTTCATATCCTTGTATAACTATCCTCTTTGGAGGGTGGGCAGGGAGCTGTGACTTGCTTCTAACGTGCAGAATACGGCAAGAGATGGGATGTCACATCCAGGATTTGGTTATAAAAAGCTGCCCTTTGTAGCCTTCTCTTTACTGTCCCAAAGGGCCTAAATGGCAAAGGATGGAGGAAGGCATCCAGACAGCAGCCTAGGCTGATCTGAATGATGATGCCAGCCCCATGACAGACCTCAGTTGAGCTTTGAGTGAGATTGCAGTTCAAAATGTCACCTCGATTGCCACGTGTGACACTCTGAGAAGATCCAGCTAAGACACACCTGGTTCCATGCCTCACAGAAGCTGTAAGACAGAACATGAATGCCATTTGACAATACCAGGTTTTATTGTATTTCTCTATTCAACAATAAATGAATAATTCAGAGTGGCTAAATACATTGTACACATTAGCCACCCAGATTCAATATTGGGACTGATTGATTTTAAAGTATCATGATATTTATAATAATACTTCAATAAAAAGATCATAAAGACTGGAGTGATAGCGCAATGGGAAAGACAGTTTGCTCTACAACATGAGCACGCAAGTTTGAATTCCTAGAATTAAAAAAAAAAAAAAAATAGGCATTTGGGGGCAGGAGAGATGGCTCAGCGGTTAAGAGCACTGATTGCTCTTCCAGAGAACTGGGGTTCGATTCCAAGCACTCACATGGCAGCTCACAACTGTCTGTAATTTCAGTTCCAGGTGATCCAACAGCCTTCAAAGACATACGTGTAGGCAAACACCAAAGCAATTAAATAAAAAACAAATTAAAAAATAGTGTGAGTGTCTGTAACCACAGTATGGGGGAAGGGGGAGGGGGAATCCCAGGAGCTTGCTGGCCAGCTTGCTGAACCACTGAGCTTCTGGTCCAGTGAGAGACTCTGCCTCAGGAGATAAGGAAGGGAAAAACAGAGAAATACATACATTGTCTTCTTCTTGCTAATGTGTGTGCAACACACATACATACACACACACTCACACACTCACATTCTCTCACACACACATACACACACATTCACACAATCACACACACACACACACACACACATACACACACACACACTGGCATGCACCTGTAGCTTCAGTAGAGATGCATGTTCATTGGCTGGCAGAGTTCCGAGAGGTGTGGAGGGCCAAGTTCTCAGCGGTCACGTGGTCTTCGCCCCACCCGTGAACCTTCTAGCCCAGCTGTAGTGTGGAGGGTGGTGACTGTTCTTCTATGAAGCTCTTTCCCATTAGCTAGATGGTTTTGGAGCATCTGCCCAGAAGTAGTCCAGTTGATTTAAGGGTCTTTGCTTTTAATTTTTGGTGCCTTTCAGAGGAAAGAGAAAAATAAGGTTAGTTTCCTGAAGTGTAATTGTTTCGGGCAGTTATTTATTAATGAAAAGGAACAACATGTCAACAAGGCCTGGGCTTGCTGTACAGTTAATGTTAGCTGAGGCACAGGCTGTAAGAAAGGTAAGCCTGCTGTCACTCTGCATTTGTCCAGTTCTGTGGTCACCTATTAATTACCTGTGTGCTGGGCTCTGGCAGGGGGACAGTCTTCACTTCCTCCCCACCGAAGGTCACTGAGCTCGGGGGACATGAGAAGCAACTTCTCCGACACAGGTCTCCTGGAGGAGTCCTAGACCTGGGAACTCCTGTCAAGATTCTATGTCCCACCCTCCCACCCCAGGATGGAGAGAGAGACAGGAGTATTTTGCTTAAGGTAGCGTATACATCTTTGACCTCTATCTCTCATGTATGAAACAGAGTCCATAGAAGCAGCAAGTGTGATAATATGCTTAGAGTCTTAAACAATATGAAGCATTTTGTGCTCTCTCTCTCATTCTATGTGTGTGTGTGTGTGTGGGGGTGTGTGCCAAGCATGCCCATGTGCTCCTGTGAGTTTCATCAGTTGGGATCAGGCTCAGGGAAGGATTCAGGGAATATTACAAACTGTCTAATGAACACTTGACCAGAAATTGCAAAGCCATTGTCAGAGGTTCTGTCAATGGCAGTGAGCACAATTCATGCCTGGTGGCAGCTCCGGTCCTGGTCCCAGAGGGTGCCCATGAGTCCTTGACTAGGATGGCACCACAGCCCTCTGTCATGACCAAGGAGTCAGGCAGGCTGCTGTCCTTTGGGTATGGACTTCTGACCTCATGTACCCCACTGTACTACACACAAGTACATCGTTAGTTCTATTCCATTTTATTGTAGGAAGCAATTATTACCCAGAAGCCCTTGAGCAGAATTACCATAGCTATTCAGAACGTGTCATATGGGTATTCTTCTTGTGTAGAGCAAGTATCATCCTTTTGTTTGGTTTTCCATTATCAATAGTGAGAAAGCAGGAAAGTCTGCAAGAAGCACATGGATGTTAAAATCGAAAGAAAACTTAGCAATGACCTGACCTGAATTAACCCCACAGAAAGGCATGCGTACTCAGAGGCTTTAATATACTACCCGGATTCACGAAGTATAAAGGCAGTACGGACACAGGACTTAGTATTTAGAAAGAGACTTAAAATAGAATATTGACATATTTCACATGGGTTAAAAGGCATTTGAGGCAAAGACATCTCTGCTCAGTGGTTGCAAGTGTATCTGTTATTTCTTTCTACATAGCTGCATGTTTTTATTTCCTCCTTTTCTTTTTGTCCTTTTTTTTTGGAAGATTAAAAGTAGCTTAAGTAACAGAAAGAATGGGGTAAATATTGGCCTCTTAGGGCTGCTTATAGATTTGGGGTGATCAAAGTCAGAAAATCCAGATTTGTTTTACTTTACAGTCATAAAATGTTAACTTAATGTGAAAGAGTTGCAGGGAGAAGAGACTGTGGAGTTAATTCAGAATTTCCTTTGGTAAGGGTCCAGGCCTTGACAGTGCATACTTAGGTCCTGTTGGAGGTAGGAAATGAACATACTTCACCTCAACCCAAATGGATCTAACAAACATCAATTCTGTGCGTGTTCCTGGCATGGTGAATGTATAAAGATCCATAAATGCTGTTTTCCTCCAAGTGCTTACAGACAATCTGCATGTTGAATGTTAAAGGCATGGACTCCCCAGAGTTTCTACCGGAAGGTGGTGGAACTTTTTGGAGGTGGTATCTGCTGGAGGTCTTAAGGTTATTGTGGGCATGCCCTTGACGATGTCCTTGAATGGCATCATGGGGCTGCAGCTCCTTCTTTTTTGTGTTTCCTTGCTGATCACAAGATCATGTACATGGTTATTTCCACCATGTATTCCGGACACCATATGTTTCTTTACCACATGCCCAAAGTAAGAGTCTCAGTCCATCATGAACTTCAACCTTTCAAACCATAGGCAAACAAAACCCTTCTATTTATAAGTTAATTATATCAGGCACTTTGTTATATGCTGCATAGGCAACAACATGAACAGCTTACTAGGACACTGTACATTAATATGCACGTGAATGAAAGGCAAAGGTCAATGGATATAATCAGAGGAGCAATTTTTTCTGCATATATGTGTATTTGCATGTTCATTTCACATGCACACATATGGAGACCAGAGGCAACCTTGGGTGTCATCCTGAGGAATACTATCCACCCTTTTAAATATGGGGTCCCATATTGAGCTAGAGCTCATCAGTTAGGCTAGACGAGCTTGTCAGCAAAAGTCCAAGAATTCTGCAGTGTCTGCCTCTCCAGCACTGGAATTACATGTGCATGCCACCATGCTGCAAGATCAAACTCAGGTCCTCTGCTGCATCTCTACAACTCATAAAGTCACCTTTGACCCCTTTAGAGGCTACCAGAAAAGGAAGAGATAAAAATCAAAATACTGTCAAACTCCCTGAACAATCCAGAATGGTCAATACAGGAAGTTCAGCTAACACTACACTATGGCAGTTAGGAGAAACAAGTCTCCAAAGGGCTGGCCTCCTTCACAGAAGACATCTTATGGAAGATGCTAGAGGAAAAGGGATAACTGACAGGTGGAACTGAGCTAAGAGTCAGTCACTTTCTACTTCTTTTCTTCCCCTGTTTATTGTGTCTCCAAGGATCTTTATGTGGGTGTATTTGTCTACTTCTTCTTTTGTTGGATTATGTGTATCTGCATGTTTGCATGTGCATGTAAGTGCATATGCATGTGTGTGTGCACATGAATACATCTTGAGCATGAATGCATAAGGGCTGAGATAAGCCTTCCTTGATTATTCCCCACCTACAACATTTGAACCTCAAGGCCTTCAATACATACTGTCTTGCTAAACCAGTTTGTTCCAGAGATCCCTTGTCTCTGCCTTCTGAGTGTTAGAATTGGAGGTAAACTATTACACCTGCCCAGCATTTATGTGGGTTCTGGTGTTCAGAATTCTGGTTCTTGGATTTGGGTAGTGAATGTTTTAGCCCCTGAGCAATCTAGCCCAGGGCTTTGTTTGTTTTCAGTTTTATTATTTTATTTTATTTTAGTGTGTGTGACACAACACATGAGTGAAGTTCAGGCTATTACTTTCAGGAGTTGGTTTTTTCCTTCCACCATGTTGGTTATGGGGATCAAATTCAGCTCAATCATCTTGGTGACAAGTGCCCTTTTTGACTGAGTTATTTCTTTGGCCCAAGGATTTCTTACAGGCTCCTAACCCAAGACCACTGCTTCTAATCTTGATGCAAAGAATTTTACCCTTTGTGCCCATTCCTAAGAAAGAGAGGAAGTTGTCACTGCCCCATAGAGAAGTCTAAGTCCTGGAAGTGATATATGTCCTACCCGAGCCCCATTCTTACACCTAGAAAGTAAAACACTAATCTCTTTCCAGTATCCAAAAGTATGGATTAAAAAGACAGAAAGCTAAAAATTGCTAAACATGAATGAAATGAATGTTTCAGTCAGTCAATGTGCATTTGACCTCCAAAGAACTACCAGCATGCAATGTTCATGTCTCCTGTTTGCTATCTCTAGATTTCCCTTTCAACACATCTGAAGGTATTGAGAACTCATGGAAAGTTCCTGATAAAGATGCAAGATGCAGAAGGATCAATAACATTTATTGAGTGCCTACTAAATGCCAGGTAGCATTCTAAATGCTTTACTCTGAACATATGACTCAGTTAACAAGGAAATGGCCCAGTGGCAGTGATATTGAACCCCATTGACTATAGCATGAGGGTAGTGGGCTGGGAAAATGCTGAGAGGTGTTGTGTAGAAACACAGATTTTTATGGTGGTCAGGAAAAGACCAGACCACTGGACCCTTTTCAATTACTCTGTCCTTACTGAGCAGCTCCCGGCAGCCGTTAGAGCATTCCTCCCACAATAGCTGAGCTTTCCTGATGGCTCCCTATGAATTCCTTCTGGGCTGAGGCTTGATGAAACATCACTCATGCTTGATTTCTGGAAGCACCTCCCTGGGTAAGTGGCTTAGCTGCTTGAGTTTCTGAGCAAAGCTGTTACCAGGGTCATGATATGGCCTGGGGAAGAAGCCCAATGATAAGTGCGGACTGCCTGGAACAATGTCTGGTTGTCATGATGGCATGTTGGAAAATTGATCACCTTACCCTGTCTAAAGAGAAACCTCTGCATGTCACCACCAGTCATGCAAACTAGACTCTCAGAATGAGATTAGGCTGGAACACAACCAATCAGGGCTGGAATCTCAATTGGTCTATGACTTCATTTAAAGGTCCAGTGCCAGCAGGAAGAAAAAGAAATCAATAGTACATTTTCTTTGACATCAATTTTGCTTTTTGCTAAATGAAAACACTTATATTCCCTTCCTTGTTCCCTCTGCCATGGAGGATGTTACTTCTCCCCACCTTCCTATCTTGACACCCCCCTCCCCCCATCTTGTGGTGACAGGTGAACTCATGCAGAGAGCTTCCTACACAGAAGCCTTTCAAAGCACTGCAGAGAAGGACACCTCAGTGAAATATTTGCAATAACTACAAGCTTCCCCCAGCAGGCCTCCCTGCTCCAGTGGCAGAGCTCTAACCATGCTCTGTGCTACCACTGGCTACTCCAGCTGTTAATGGCTTAGTCCAGCAGCCTCAGGGCCCCAATGATGTACACCAGCTCCAAGCACTGTGTCAGGCTGGAACTGCAGCCTCATGAATGGATATGTGATGCAACAGGTGGGACTGTGTAAACTCACTCTGGGCGTCTAGCTACAGAGACCGCATTATAAACTGTGTTCTCTGCAGGCCTGTGGAGATGGCTCGGCAATAAAGCTTTCCACACAAGCTTGAGAACTGGATTTTACTTCCTTAGAACCCATGTCAAAAAGCTGGGCATGGAGGCAGGAGGTTCCAATCCCCCAGGTGGGAGGCGGGGACAGGAGGATCGCTGGGGCTTTCTGGTCAGCTGATCTAGCTGACTCAGTGAGCTACAAGTTCAGGGAGAGACTCTGCTTCAAAATATGGTGAGAAATGATAGAGGACACACACCAATCTCTGGTCTCTCTACACACATATCTCTATACACTCACGTGTATATATACACACACACTACACACACTATACACATACATACACACATACTATACACACACTACACATACTATACACATACACACTACACACACGTACACATATACTATATACACACACATACTACACACACACTCACTATACACACACTACATAACACATCACCCGCACACTATACACATACACACACTACACACACACTATACACATATATTCATACACTATACATATTAAACACAGACACACACTACACACACACTATACATACACTACACACACTACACACATATTGAAACACACAATACTACACACACTACCCACAGTCACACACACACACACACACACACACACACACACACACACACACACACACACAAATATCAGTTGCTCTTACCTCCTGGCCAAAAGAAGCAGAGAAAGGGTTTTGATGAACAGTAGCAAGGGATAGCTCCCTGAGAGTCCCTTGGTGGCAACCTTTCTGAGATCCTGTTAATGCTGGCTCCAAGGAGGTCTTAACCCAAGATTTGACTCAGTTGGTCATATTTGAAAAGCAAGAAAAAGAAATTGCAAGAAAGGGAAGGAGTAGCAGTTCTTTGGGCTGGGAACTCATTTCCCGAGGAGTAGGTTCCCATGGCCTGCTCCCCAGGACTCGGGGAGCTCCAGGAAGCTAGACCAGTCAGTTAATAAGTCATTGAGGACGTGTGGTTTAATTAACTCGCCCAAAATTCCTCCTTTCCCTTTCTCACTTTTGCTATTAATATTTTTCGATATCTGATAATGCAGTGTAGTTAATTCTTCTGGCTTTATAATGAACACTGCCATAATGAAAAAGGTTAGCTGTGCTTCAGGCAGCTTTTAATTATCCAGCCGAGCAGGTAAAAGCACTTTATTCTTTTCTTTTTTTCCCCTTACTTAGCAATTAATGGAGGAGCTCCATGGCACTTACTGTACCTTTTTTGTTTTCTAATGGACGATGCCGCACGGAACAAGGAGGCCTTACTGTACCCGGGAACTACCAAGTGAAACCATCGGAGCCTGAGTTAGTGCCTTTCAGGCCTTTGGCTTGGGGAATGGAAGTGCCTCTGTGTTGGCCACAGACTTACAGAATTAAAAAGCCGAGTTACCAAAGCATTTTGCTACCGATTCCCTGCCTTGCATTTTTCCATCTTTGTATCTGTGTCTAGAGGCCCACCAAAATGCCTTTAGAGCTGAGCTGGGCTCAGTTTATTGTAGACCTTTTCCTGGTTGTGCTTAATAGAGCTATCTTCCTTCTGTTCTTCCTGCTAACAGCAGCCATGGGCTTGTTCATTCTTTACAGGGCAGGAAACCGAGGCCTGAAATGATTGTCTGCCCGGCAGAGAGCCCTTTGTCATATGTGCTGATGCAATCTCTGTATGTGAAGCTTGACATACAAAATTAATTATAAGGCTACCTTACGGGAGGGAATTGGTGGAGTTTAAAGATTATAGGAGTCACTTCCAAATCTGTTTATCAAGGAAGTCACAAGGGACTCAGTTTACCATGGCTAGAATTATCACAGGGTCCTCTTTACTCCGCAAATATTCTACAAAATTTACTCTAGGAGTATAAAGCATATTTTCCTGTGTTCATGGCTTAATAAAGCTGAATATTTTTAGACCCTGTACACAGATCTCTGGGGAGGGAATGAGCCTGTACATTTTTATAGGCATCCTATATTCATAGCAATTCTCCATATTTTTATAGAAGCCTAGTATCCTTAAGAGAGAATGACAGGTACATTCTGAATTAGGATCAGGGTGAGGGTTGTCTTCAGGTGTGTGGAATGACCCTTGCAAATCAACCTGAAAGAAGAGATGCTGAAAGAAAGCTTAGAGGGAATGGCCTGGGAAGGAGACAGTGGGAAGCAAGGACCTCATCTCCTGGGTTTCCGAATGGGCCAGGTATTATCCTTGCCTTGGAATGAGAACCCCAAATCTAAGGCTCAACTACAAACCTTAACTGTTGGGATGGGAGCTCTTTAGGATCAGATCACAACACGATGCTAACTCCCCAGATATACTTGTCTTCATGTTCCTGTCTTTTGAAGTCCCCTTGATGGTAAGCTTTGTGCAAATAGCAAACCATGAGCAAATAGTGTTTACATACATTGTGGCAAGCATTTAGTGCCACTTTACCAGGCTCAAGGCCAGCTGGCCAGAGGTCTCTAATGCTTTTGTGGTAAATAGTACAGAGTGTAGCAGATACTTAGTTCTCTCTCGGAAGTTTTGGTTGTCTGCGGCCCTTGTAATATTGAAATTAAAACAACTTTACCTTTTGTTTTTGCTATCTCACAGAAATCAACTACAAAAATAGAGACATTGGGTATTCAAAGCTGCAAGAGGTCTTTGGCCTTTAAGTCTGTCTGTCTAAGTTTTTTAGAATGCTACATTTTGCATACCACTGCAGTCTTGTATCCATGGGACTGTGAGAGCCTTGTCTTCAATGGTAACCCCTGGAAAAGCAATAGTATGTTATAGTGATGCTGGATGGAGCCATTTCAAACTCTAGTGTCTCACCAGCCATTGGGAGCAGGATTGTTGCCGTAGCCTGAGTGCCTCAGAGGACTTAGGGCAGTTAGGGAAGGGTGGTAATGCCTGGGCCTCTATGTGAAGCAGTTGAGTGGGCGAAGTCTGTCAAAACAGTTACCCAAATTTGAATAGCACTTAGACAGTTTAAAACAATAGCATATCCATTATCATTCCCCATTTAAATATCATACTTGAGTGTCAGTCAGGAAAACATGTCATTCTCCCTTTTTTACTGATGTGACCTCCCTCTGACATGGGAAGATTCTCAGGGGACATCTGGCCACATCTGGAGACATCTGTATAGTTATAACTGGGGAGAGGAAAGATGCTGATAACCAGTAAGGAGAGTCCTGGGGTGGTGCTGAACCTCTTATAATGCCCTGTCCAGCCATCCTTCCCCAAATTATCACACCTAAAATGCATGCATATGTTGACAAATCCTTATATAAGAGTGCACAGTTGACTTAAGGGCCATCTCCTGACTTTTAGGCTTTGGTGTCTTAGGGTCCATAGTAGTCTCGTCTCCATGGAGATGAGACCTTAGCGGTAGCAGCATGCTGGTTTCAGAAAACTTTAAGAGGTGTGATCTTGCTGAAAGAAGTAAATTCCTAGGCAGAGCTTTTTAATTTTTATTTGGTTTTACATTTTTTAAAGGTATCTTGTCTGTGGTTCCTTCCTGTCTCTCTCTTCTGTTTTTATTTCTTCCCTGTCAGGATGGATGCAAACCTTGAAACTCAGGAATAATGTAAGTAATTCCACCCTAACTGCTTCTTTTTGACATTTCAACACATCAACACAAATGTAAGGACATAACACCTGCTGTTTGCTAAATATTCTTTTCACCAATCTAGGTGTTTCTTTCCCATCAACTCAACCCTCAATTCCAGATGACTTCACTTCCAACTTCCCAAAGGGTGTGTGACAGAATCAGTGATGACTAAGATGCTGTGTCACTTTTCCCTGAGTGAGAGCTTTCCTACTGCTACCTCCCCAGATGCCTCCCCACCACGAATACTGCAAGAAAACTGCTCAGTTCTCTGATTTTACACTGTGCTGGTTCAGTGAATATGTGTGTGATGGGGGATGTATACACTGTTTAGATTCGTTCCTGGAGTCGAGAGCATCAGGTGTCCTCTTCATACTCTATCTTAGGTTTTTGAGATAAAGGCTGTCATTGGAACTGGAGCTCTCTGATTTGGTCAGGTTAATCATCCACTGAGTTACAGGGATCTGCCTGTCTCTACTTACTGTTTGCCTCGGCAATGGGATTGCAGAGTCACTTCGACTATGCTTGACTTTTTACACAGGTGCTGGGAATCTGAACTCAGATCCTCACATTTATGTAGCAGGGACTTTACAATTGGGCCATCGTCTCAGCCTCAGCTGGTGAATTTTCGGGTAATCTGAAGCTACAGGTCTCAGTATAACCACATTTTTTTTAATGAGTGCTGTTCTCTTGATAATCTTTTTTAGGGTATAACTTAAAGATTTAGGGAGCCCAGTGGCCTCAAAACTTCCACTCATTTCTATCCTTTACCTAGTGAGATGAGAGAACATTTCATTTGCTCATCCAAGCACTCCCACAAAAATACATTTACAAGGGATTGGCAATGCAAAGAGAGATGAAATATATACAGTATCTAGTTTCCAAGTTGACAACAGTCTATTGGTTGAAACAAACTTAAAAAAATTCGAATATACAGAACACACTGATCACATGAGGCCTTTGGAGCAGGAGTGAAGAATCAGACAAGGCTCCTGGGAGGGGGTCACTGAGCTGAAACTCATCAAATAGGAAAGGAGAGGAAGATGACATCAAAGAGAGTTGTGAGGATGTGCTGAGAAGCGCGTGTGGCCCAGTGTCACTGGAGCACAGAGAGCAAGTGTGGAGAGGTGGAGAGCCAAGAGAGGCTGCTAGAAGCCTGTGACAAGGGTCCCACTGAGGAAAGAGATGGGTTTTAGCATTTAGGATGCAAATTTTAAGGAGATTCCCTTTACGTTTTATTTATTTATTATATGTATGTGTTCATATGTATGTATGTATGTATGTATTTGCACATGTGTAAAAGCCAGAGGTTTATCATGAGTGTCTTCCCCATCACTGTGTTATTTTTAAGAAAGGGTCTTCTGCTGAATCTGACTGGTCAGCAATCCCCAGGAGTTCTCCAGTATCTATATCCCCAGACAGGGGTTACAGATGTGTGCCATTGTACTGGCTTTTCAGGTGGGTGATGGGGATTCAAACTCAGGTCCTTATGCTTAATGACAAACACTAAGATATCTCCCAGCCCCTATATTTTATGTTAGGCAATGCTAAAGCCATCTGAGAGACAAAGCAAGGGAATTGGCTGAGAGCCTATCAACCGAGAAGTCTAAACACGAGACATGTGTTGAGGAAGGAGGGAATGAAGCAGAAAGCATCCAGCAGAACAAGGGGTACAGGGAAGTTATCTTTGGGTTGTTTTATGAACTATGTGTGGAGCACTGACAGCTCTGCCCACTGGACAACCAGACAGGAAATCTTAACCTACAGGGAGAGAGATGGGTACAAGACAGGATTTGGAGATCATTACTAAGAGATGGAAATTCCTACAGAGGAAATTAGTGGAGTAAATCCATCTATGTGTTCATCCCATTCTAGTTAGGTGTAATGAATGTGCTAAGGAGACATGCGTGCATCACCCTTGGGAGCCCATCCCAAGAGATGGTGGGATGAGTCTTTTTTTCCTGTTTATTTTATTAATTTTTTTCATACCCCCCCACTGCTCCCCCTCATGCCCCCTTCTCCAAGTCCTCCCTCAGCCTCTCTCCTCCCTCCTCACCCCACTCGCTGTTCACTCCCCAGAGAGGTCAAGGAACCCCAAGGTGAGTCAATTTGGTCTGGCATATCCAATTGAGGTAGGACTGAATCCCTCCCCCAAGTATGAAGGCTCAGAAAATTGTTCCCAGTACAAGTCTTTAAAAAGCTATTATAAACTGGGCCATGGTGGTACAAACCTTAAATCCTAACACTCAGGAAGCAGAGAAGGGTGGATCTCCGTGAGTTCCAGGCCAGCCTGGTCTACAGAAAGAGTTCAGGACAGCCAGGGATATTATACAGAGAAACCCTGCCTTGAACCTGCTAGCCCCCAAAAGAAGGAGGAGGAGGAGGAGAAGGAGGAGGAGGAGGAGGAAAGTCATTTCTAACCCAATGCAGTCAGAGCTTGGCTACTTGAACCACTGCTCTGAGCGGGCATCATTTAGAAGAACCACAGAAGCTGCCTTCTTCCTCCCATTACAAAGAGAATGGCTCTTCATTGGGATGTAAGGCTAGCTTCACCCTCTGCACTGGCTTAGACCTGGATATTCTTGATTTCAATATTCACTGCCCATCCATGAATCACTGAAGTTTCTGTTTGGAATATGGACTCTTCCCTTGATTCGAACTTTGCTTAATTTCCCCCTATTGTTTCCCTTTCTGCTGTATCATAGTCCTTCCTAAGTGACAGAATTTGGACATGTATGTAGTCACATGTTTATGGACACACAGAAGTCCTGCTCCCACAACCCCTGTACATACTTTGAGTTAGAGCAAAATGTGTCCTTCCATATTAACACCTGGTACATGTTAGAAAATAAACCCAGGCTTAGTAATTATTCTAGAGTAGTACAGCCGCTTTCTTCGGACCAGTGTTGAAAGCTGGTGCCAGTCATTGTAACTAGGTGTGAATTAACGTAACAGCATTCAAGCCGCACAGCCTCCTGGGCTTGTGTTTGAAACACAGGGCTGTGTTTTCGAGCCGCAGATAAAGTTCATTAATAGGTGTGAGCACAGTTCTCAAAGGGCACTTCTGCCATATTTCCAGTCACCGTTCAGAATTCTCATTAGTCAATTACCTTGCTCCCATCCGCCTGGTTCCTGCGGTAATGTGTATTTTAAAGCTGCTGATAAGACACAGCATGTTTTAAATATACCTTAATGTATTGGAAATGCATGAGCCCCCTCGGGTTTATATATCTTAACCACTGGCCAATTTTGCAAAGTTATAAATAAATGTTACAGGCCTCGGCTGCAGTTGTACAGAATCAGCTGGGGATATTTAAAAGCCAGTCTACACTTTAACTTACCTTTAAATCTGAGATCTCAAGCATAGAGAGCAAAGAAGGTAGGAATATGCAGATGATTTCTTGGTAATAAAATCAACAACCTTGACAGATGAAGTGAGAGTGAGTAGGAATAAGGTTGGTGGGGAAAGCAGCTTGGTTGAATTAACAGGTATTTATGTACAAGTGACTGCTAGGCATCATGGGAAACAAAGTGGTGTAGGCTGTCAAAGAGATTATGAACATGCACAGGGCAACGAGAGAGGGGACAAGGATGGAGGTGCACAGAGATGCTGAGGACCGCCGGAGGAGGACAGGAAGTGAAGGGCTCCAAACACATTCTTTAGAAGTCAGAAGTTGAAGTGAAAACCAAATCCTATTTTATAGAGAGAAATAAAGTGTAGGGTGAGAAATCACACTTCATTGAAAGGTGCACACGTAATTCAGCTGGGTGGGTGGATTAATTTAGCTCAGGGTCCAAGAAAGACAAAGATAGGCATTCCAGAAGTGGGATAAGTTGCTGCTCTGGTTTTAATATGTTTAAAACCCACATGTGGGAATTTGATCCAGATCAGGGCCCTGTTAGGAGGCAGGGTCTTGGGGGAGGTGTTGACATCTCTGGGTTCTGAGATGGTCAAATGAATGGACTCCATTATCACGGCAGGAGTGGATCCCTTATAAAAATGACAGTTTCTATTCATTCCTCTGCATCTTGCTCTCTCTTCCATGTAATGCCTTCTGCCAAGCCGTGAAGTCAAGAAATGCTTCACCTGGTGCTGGTACCTTGGGCATTGAAGGGGTGCTTCTGAGAACTGTGTCAGGAAGAGTGAAGGTGACAGACAAGGTCTTTGTGATGTGGCTGCTGGCCTCACCCACCACACTATATAACATGTGAATGGATCTTTTTGACTTCCCAGAACAATCTCAAGGGGGTGTACCATTATGGCCATCTTCTGAACAGGGAAACTGGGGTTTAGTGAGGTCTGCAATGGGTTCAAGCCACACGGCCAGAAAGTAGCAGAGTCTGTGAGTGCTCTTTAGTTAGTCTGACTCTAAGATGTGTGTTCTTAACGAATACTAGATCTAAAATATCCCCAGGTACCAGAAGAGGGTCTGATGCACCGTGTGCTTTTAGAAACTGAATGACTGGATTCATAGACCAATGGGGTATGGATAGAGGATGGTGGACAGACACTGGGCAGATAAATAAATGGTAGAATGAGGTATCTGTGAGAAACTAGGCTTTGTGGGAGACAGGGTCAGGGAGGTACAAATGACACAAACCCAGGGTTGACACTGTGGCGTGCCAACCCTTGATATGCAGGGTGGAGAATGAGAGCAAAGGCTGAGTGCTGAGTCTAGACTTTCTTTGTACCAGTGAATCAGTCTGTTGGCTTTCCTGTGAAAAGCTTTGCTTCCCATGGATCATCATTTGTGTCATTTGTTGGGTCTGTATAAGCAGTAAACCAAGAGTCAGGGATCTGATACTTAATTCTGCCTTCACCAGCAACTTGCTCATGAATGTGTCTGGTTTATCTATTGTGTCTCTGCAATAAGCATGCTGAGCGGGGTTGTTTGCAGACCATCTTTTTTAGTTTGTGACTGAGCGTCTGTGGGAGGAAAATGAACCCAGGTCTATGTTCCTTGGTTAATGCAGCTTGATTAATCCTGGATACTGAAGTTTTACCTCTTAGAAACAGGAGCAACTACCTTCTTCATGATTGTCTCTGGGAATTGGATGCATCCAGGCCTCCACTCTTCCTTGGCAGTCTGTCTTTCCTGGTGGGAGATGCTGCTCCTTACAGACAGTTTGTCTATGGTCTCTCCAAAACTTTCTGTGTATGAAGTGAAAAGCTTTTATCTCTACCCTCTCTGACCCTTGTTAGGCTGATCCCTGCCCTCCTTATGAGGTAACATTATGTGCCAACTCTCGGGGGAGGCTTTGACCATGGTTTGGGGTCCCAAAGATGATTAATACACTATAAGAGATGCTGTGCCAGGCAGGAAAGCTGCGGTGCTGGTGTGATTGAATGGGCCTGGCTAGCAACACAGGGCAGACAGTACCAAGACCTGGCAGGATGTGGAGGGTTGTTTCTTAGCAACCTTGGTGAAAGCCTGGCACAGGCAGAACCATTTCCCTCCCTTGGGTGTTAGAAGCCTTCATATGTGGTCTGAATTCTCCAAAGTTGTGAATTCAAGAGTTTTTCATCCCCCTAGTCACAATGATCCTAGCCAGTGTGTTCAGCAGCTCTACCTATCCCTGTTCAGTACAGACAACTTGCTATCAGCTGTTCTGGTACCACTGTCTCCATCCCACAGATAATCTGACAAGTCTTGAGTAGAAAAAGAAAGCTTGGACCAAATCCTGCTTGCATCTCAGAACCTTGAGGCTGAGAATAATATTTAGAGATTGCCTGGTCCATTCATTAGCAGCCTGGACTGATGAGAGTCTGTTTTCGCTGGAACTTCAGAAACCTTTGCTCAAAGAGGACGTTCAGGTACCCTCGGTATCTAATATTCTTCATCCTAGACATAGTTCTTATATTCCTCCAGCCCCTATTGATTCTTTAGTTATATTCAGAGGATGGTGGAGGGAAAAGTCCACTATGCTTTGTGTACACCCTGATGGAGGATCCTTCTCCTAGGGGAGGGGCTTCTCAGAGCTAGCTGTAGATCTCCCTTCTGATGGTAGGTTCAGTGACGTCACATTGTCATCTTACAGTGGGCTTTCAGTGTGAATATTTACACCACCGCAATCGGCAAACACAGTCAACAATGCTCCTCACCCTGAATAGTTGATATCGACTGTCAACTTGACAGAGTTTAGAGTTTTCTAAAAGATAAAGTTCTAGACACACCTATAAACACTTATTTAGAGTACATTAATTGAAGTAAGAAGCCCCACCCTGAATATGGATGACACTGTTTCTTTGGCTGAGGTTCCAGACAGAATAGAATGGATAAAGGAAACTGAGATCAAGCATCCATCCCTCCTGCCTCCTGACTGTGGGTGCAAAGTGACTGACTAACTGCCTCAAGTCCCTTCCTTTATGATTTCCATATCATGATGACTGTACCCTAAAACTGAACTGTAAACCAAAATAAAGCCTGCCTTCCTTTGGCTGATTTTTTTTTTTTTTTGAGCATTTTGTCACAGCATGAAGACAGTCTGTTCCTTCACTGAGATCACTTATTCAACTTCTGTCACAGAACTATTGTGCACAACAATGATCCTTTATAGACCCTAGGTGGCCCTGATCCTTTGTGTATTTTGTTTTAAGTTTCTTAAGCAAAGCTCACTCATTGACAAGCTCAGAAAACAGAGGCTGTGTGGCCTGAATTTCCCTATTACCTAGGACTTCTTATACAGCAGCTGCAATGTGGATCACAAGTTGGTGGATCCAGTGAGGGATATAGGTTGAACCACCAGGCCGAATAATGGCTCTAGGTTGTCCTTACCCAAGTGTTTAATGAACCTTATCATTTGAATCAGATTCATCAGCCAGGAGATACATTTATGTGAATTGACTTCAGGGTTGTCCAATCTAATTCAAGAAGGATTTATAAGATATATACACAATGTCGGCTCTGTTCTAGGCCCAGAGGCCAGTGAGAAGGGCTGTCATGAGTATCAGCAGACCATCACTTCTGTTCCAAATAAATATGATTTGATTCAGAAGATAAGCATGCTTGTGGAAAGTTCAGGATCAATAGGTATGCTCCAGAAGTGTTGTGCCTGAGGGATTTTGAGTGATCATGAAATGTGGTAGTTATTATTTATGGCTCTGGGGTCAGATTGCTGGTGTCCAAACTCCAGACAACCACTTAGTAGCTATGCAACCTGGGAAGGATTGCTGAACAGCCCCTAGACTTCCCCACTCTAGCTCACATTTCTTGTTCTTAGGGGATTCAGTTCCATGGAATAGTTGTCAGATTCAATATGTATATATGTGTATAAGGCACTTCGCACATTGCTTGGGATATAGTGTTTTTGAAATATATGTTTCTTTTTATTATCCAATGTCTGTGTTTTTGAAAATGAACAAACAGAGGTCCAGAAGTGGGAAAATGACTACCAGTTAGTAGCAGGCCCAATATTCACAGCTAATTTTATTGGCCAGGATAGAGGAGGGCTTGGGGTACAATCAATGACAGTTACGTTAATACGTCATCAGATATCAGTACCTTGACAATAAATACAAATTACTGTTTTTGCAAGGTTGGATAGAGATGAAGTAACCTCATGCCATCTGTGGCTACCTCATCTGGACTGTGTGGTCTCTGAGAACACCTCGGTTGAGCAGGTAGTGAGGGAGGAGCTGCCACAGCTCCTGGCAACTTTATTGCTAATTAGTGATGTGATCTCTACACGAAGGGGGCCTGGGAGCATGGGCTGACACAAGGATGTTCAGTGAGTAGAGTAACCAACACATGGATGGGACAGAAAATGTCGTAGGACAACAATAGATGAGGAAGTGCTTGGAAGTGGATAACTAATTGTAAGGGGGAGTTTGGGATGACATGTCCTAGAGAGCGTTTAAGTAAGTGTGATAGGATATTAGAGAAGAGGAGGTCCATGAAGGAAAAGGAGCTGAGCAATCCTCTGTGATGGGGTAGTATTAGCTCAAGACATGGAACTAGCTTAAAATGAAGAAGGAAGCATAGGATTGGGAGATGTGGAGGGATAGGGAAGAGCCTCTCCTTAAATAGTACAGATGGGTGTGGGGCTGCATTAAAGATCCTGAGCATCCTAATGAATTTGACCTTTGCCAACATCTTCCAAAGGGCTCGGGTAGGGTACTGCTACTGCTGCTGCTGTGATCAGTGGCGATTCTCAGTGGCTCAGGCCTTGCCTCCTGCCTCTTTTCATTGCCTCCATTTGGAAACTTCCATGGAGGCCAATTCTCTTCTCAATTCTAAGACAAAGGCTTCATGGTGGAGCTCACTGTTGTGGAAAGAGCACTGGATGGAGAATCATTAAATTAAATACAATTTCCTCCTCTTGCTTCATCCATGACAACGGGTGTCGAGCAAGCATCTCCACATCTCTTCTGGCCTGTGGTTCTCCCTGGTAAAATCAAGAATTTCCCTAAGCTCCTTTACAGATCTGATTCTCTGTCCCTAAGCCTCTCACAGCCATCATTTATAGCACAGGGTAACGTCTTTGGAGGGATAGTCCGGGACTGACCTCTGGGTAAAGATCCAGGGAGAGAGGATTTGACCAGGGATAGAGCAGCTTAGAGGGTGAGCAGGATTGAAGATGGCATATGCAAATCTTTGGTGAGGGGCCAAGCTTTACTGAGTAGTGACAGGATAAAGAGGCATCTGGAAGCTGGGCCCAGCCTCATAAATCTCAGCAGTGACATATCAATCAGTCAGTTCAATCAGTTGCAACATTTTTTTTTCCTTTTGGAAATAAATAAAGATGAAGGCAGAAGATAGCTCAGAAAGAGGAGCCTTCGAGCAGCGTGGAGAGTCACACTGCCACCAGGGCGGGAGCTGGCTGCTGATTTATGGAGAGGCTGAATTTGATAAATCAGGGACCTCGATCCAATGGGTTTAGGCTCTTGTTTCCTAAATGGAAACTTGATGTTGCTCGTTCATTCATAGGTAGGATGCCACATCAGAAAGCTAATATATAAATCTACTCTTTACAAGGACCTCCATGTTTGTTTTTTGGAAAGCAAACTTATAAATCATACTCATCTCCGATGGAAAGTTCTCTGGCATAAATTGTCATCCTTTTTCTATAAATCTCACATTGAGAATCCTGCCTGACTCATCAGACCTCACGCATTTGGGGTTTGTGAGCTGGCTGTACAAAGGGCCGTCTTCTAATTGGAAAAGTTGGGGGGCTGTGAAAGGAGGTAAGGGAACGTGGGGAGTAATTTCTTCCTCATTTATTCTTAGACTCCGTTTTATTTATTTATTTATTTTATAGCATATAGGCTTTGAGAGTCCACTGATTTAAGAAAAAAAAAAATAACACAAACTCAAGTCAATAAAATACAGAACTAGAGATGGGTTCTGGGGCTCATTTATAGGCAATTTCCAGCATGGCTCCTTGGGGAGCTCCAGAATCTTCACAGCCATCTGCAGTGGCTGAGGCTAGGGATGAGGCTGGATGCTTTACTTCCTGTTAACTCTTGGGGTGCCTCAAGTTTCACACACCCTGGGATCCTGCCGCTCATTTTTTCCTAAGGAGTAGCTCTTTCTTCCATGCTCAGAGTTCCTGTGGTACCCCCAAAAGATGCCCTGCCACTTCAGCTGTCCACACATTCTTCTTCCCTTTTTCCTCTCTACCTTTAGCCATCTTCTCCAAGAAACCTTCTAACTACATACAATGGTGAACACATGTCTATTTTTATGTGTACATGTGAGTTGAGGGGTGCATGTAGAGGAGTGTGCATATGTGTGTATAGGTATGCACATCCATGTATTTGGAGATCAGAGGTCAACATTGGTTAGCCTTCCTCAGCCTCCACCTGATTTTTTTGAGACAAGGTCTCTAATTTAACTTGGAGCCTACTGATTTGGCTAGACTGCCTGTCCAGTGAGTCTCAGGGATGCTCCTGTCTCTCTTTCCTAATGCTGGGATCACAGGCATGTGCCACCACACCCAGCTTTTTATGTGAGTGGTGGAGATTTGAACTCAGGGTTCACATTTGTAAAGCCAGCTTTACCAACTGAGTCACCTCAGGGTTCCCACTCTCTTTAATTTTGTGATTCTTGGGATTGAACCTAAGGTCTGGTGCACTCTGCACAACAGTCAACAACTGATCTATACTTCCACCCTAGTTCATCTTTTATTTTAGTATATAGCCTCATTGCACAATCCTGGCTTACCTTAAACTCACTGCAGGCCAGAAAGGCTTTGAACTTGTGGCCTCCTGCCTCAGCCTTTCAAATAGCTGGGGTTATGGGTCTGGACTGGTAGACCCTATTTGCATTCCTTCTCCTCTTCCCTCCCCAGCTCCTCTCAGGTAGCCTATGATGACTTTGCACTCACTATCCGGTTGATGATAACCCTAAGGTTCTGATCCTCCTGTATGCTGAGGTTACAGGTGAGGAACTCAGCCACATATGTGCTAGGCATTGAACCCAGCAAACTTTGTGTTTGTCAGCCAGGCATTCTGACTGAGCTACACACCTGTATATGGAATGAGCATTCTAAGGCCTATTTAGAGGATAGAGTGATGGGCAGCCAGGAAGATGGAATTTTCTCTTGGGGTGGCCTGTCTATTGGCAGCTCCTCTTCTGCTTCTCTCTACTTCCTCATCATCCCAGCCCTGGGAAAAAAACGCCTCCCTCCAAAGCTCTCTGAATTCAGTCTCACTTTTCCAAAAGGTGATTAGTCCCAAAGAATGTCTTCATTGAGGCCCTGAAGAGGTTTCATTTGAGCTACAGGGGTTCAAATCAAACCTCACTTAACACGCTAAGTGCGTTTCTGAAAGGTTGCAAGTAAAATGGTAAAATGGGAAGAAAGAAAGAAACACTTTTAAAAGCACTGGTAGAGCTTCTATTTAAAGCAATCTTAGGATAAATCCTCCTTCTGCAAAGAATGGCTCTGGTCATGAGCAGCGGATGGGTTCTGTCATTCTATTGGACATTTCCACATTGATAACAATGATGGGCCAGGCGTGTGTGTGTGTGTGTGTGTGTGTGTGTGTGTGTGTGTGTGTGTGTGTATGTGTGTGTGCATGCACGTGCATGTGCACACTTGAGAAAGAGGATAGAAAGAATGTACATATGTGCATATATGACACATAATTTCCACATAACCCTATGCTGTAGGTCGATAAAGAAACTGAAGTACAGAGCAGAAAAGCTGACAAGGTCACTAAGAGACAGCCAGGTGACTTCCCAGGAGGCTGTCCTCAAGCCTTAGCCTCTTTAGAATTGCCTTTTCCCTTTGCTTTTTGTCTAATGTTTTTCCAGTTAGTGGACTCTTATTTTTGCAAGTTTTGTGTCAGTTTGACATAAGTTAGAGTCATTTTGGAAGAGGGAACCTCAACTGAGAAAATTGGCAAGCCCGTGGGCCATTGTTTTGCTTAATGACTGATGTGGGAGGAGCCAGTCCACTCTGGCTGGGGCCATGCCTGAGCAGGTGCTCCTGGATGCTATAAG
This sequence comes from Sigmodon hispidus, assembly GCA_004025045.1. Taxonomy (NCBI): domain Eukaryota; kingdom Metazoa; phylum Chordata; class Mammalia; order Rodentia; family Cricetidae; genus Sigmodon; species Sigmodon hispidus. Next base: position 57,504 of record PVIH01007930.1, read on the forward strand.
AAGGTAGGCCGAGCAAGTGAGAAGGAACAAGCCAGTAGGTGGCACCCCCATGTGACCTCTGCATCAGCTCCTGCCTTGCTTGAGTTCCTGCCCTGATTTCCTCTAGTAATGGACTGTTTCCTGGAAGTATAAGATCAAACAACCTGTTGGTTCCTGGAGTTGCTTTTGGTCATGGTGTTTTATCATATCAGTAGAAAACCTGAGACATTTCTACAACAGTAAAGCCTTCCTTTCTGTGTGTTTTTTCTTTTTTTTCTGTCACACCCACTCAGACTGTTGTCTGACGTCATGGATTGTCCACAAATTAGCTTCTCCCCTGCCACTCCCCTCTGTCACCTTCCTTGTTGTTATGCCCCTGCTGTGTCCTGAATTGGCCTCCTCGCCTATGCATTCTGGCTAACCTTTAAGGAGATGGTTAGAACAGCCAACAGTAAGGACAGCATTTGATAAAAGTCCAGTGGAGACAAGAAAGCAAAGCCTGGAGACATTTGGAGGAATTGCATGTAAGAAGAAGAAACAGCACTTCCTTTCCCCTAAGGTACTATTCCACCTGGAAAGTTTAGGAAGCAGCAGGAGTCTCAGGTGCAGCTCCATTCCTTCCAGGGGTTGTCCTCAACCCCCTCCCCAGACTGTCCCTAATTCTATTGTCCCTGTGAGGGTCCTTCAAGAAAGCTCTTGCCTCCACCTGCTTTAACTACCCTCTGTTAGGCATAGCAGCCTGATGCTCTCTCCCTTTCTGTTGTTAATACTGTCCCTGCCAGACTCATGTTCAACTCCATTCACCTGAGTGTCCAGAAAGCTCTCTAGCTTTCTGGAAAATTAATCTCTTTCTGTCCAGAATCATCAACTTGATCTGTGCCTTGCGTCCCCTTAGAGTCCCTTGGAGGTGGCACTCTAAGAACTAGAATCAACCTGCCTGGGCTTTTGCATAGCAGTCACTGTCAGTCTTGGGGATAGAGAGGCTCATGAGACTTAGCCTCTGCCTGGGAGGATAAGAGCTCCTGGAAGAAAGGCACAGTGAGGCGTCTGCTCAGTTTAGACATTACTAAGGAGCTGGAGTCTTCATGTGGAGTTCGCAGAGCTGAAGAAGGAGGGTTCTGTAGTCTTTTGTCTTTTTTCCGTCCTGCAGTGTGGAATAACATGCCATGCATTGAGTAGTGTCTTGGAGAATGTTTATTTGACTTGGTATCACTTCAGTGGCTCTTGTATTCAAAGATATCTAAAAATATTTGAATGGTTTAACCCAACTTAGGTGTATTTCTATCAGGTTATTTTGCGCGTTTCATTGTGAGCTAATGCTGATTGTTGACATATCACTCTGAAAATGTTCTCAAGGTGATTGATGTGTTGCATATGTGCATTTTGAACTCCTAAAAGATTTCTCTATTTATTCCTTTATCCTCTAGAGAACAGGGAACTGACTGTCAAACTAAAATCCTGTCCATATTCATATATCAGAGAAAGGGAGCCAGCTTTTACTCTACCCTCTCATCAAGGTATGGACCACTTCTAACATATAAATTCTTCCATGTGTAATAGAAGGATGGAAAAATAATTAAATATTATTCTGCAAGATTTTTTTGAAAATCAACTTGTAGATGATCATCATCATTTATCTATGGACCTTGGATAGTCCCATTGAAGCCTCTTAAGTCCAGTGTATTATTTTTTTTGACTGTATAATCACCCTTTTACTTAAAGGCTGAGGTGATAACAAAGTGAGGCAATGTGTATTACATGGGATACCCCAGAACTTGGCACATAACCAGCATCAAATGGCAAACAGCCTGGGGCTGACTCTCCACTCATTAGACTTGGTTTCTAAGACAAATCTAATTATAACAATGTACTCATTTTTTTTAAATAAAAAGAATAGGTAGGTATGTTGACTTGCACACATGATTTCAGTGCTTGAGAGGCCAAGGCAAAAGGATGGCTATGAGTTCAAGAACATCCTGGGATACATAATTAGTTCCAGACCAACCTGGAGACAGAGTAAGACCCTGTCTCAAACAACTAAATCAAACAAAACCATAATCTAGCAATGGTACTCTGACATGGAAGATGATTCTTGATCAGTGTTAGAAGGCACAGAACAGGAATCTCTGGGAAATGTGACGGTACATCAGCAGGCTTCCATAGAGGACATGCTGATTCTTCTGAGATTTAAGGAATACGTAAGTTAGCAGAAACAATGGAAGGTCAAAGCACAGGAAGATGCTCTGAAACAAAAGAAGCGACTGCTTCTCAGTAAATTTACTATCCAGTGTAAAATGAGAGATTTAGATTAAAATACAGATCGGACAGAGTAACAAAGGAAAATTAAGACATTTCTTTCTTGAAGATGTCCAGTTAAGGGATGGGTATAGCAGATGAAGTTTGGCTCTGTGCTGATGGAGTGGAAGAGATTCAGGGGGAAAAGTTGGAACAGAAATACTCAGCTTAGTAGCTTTCCAACCTAAAAAAATACCTAGGATAACTTGCTCTCTAAAAGAAAACCTTCAGTGAAGCTAAAATATAAAGCAGTATTTCTCCAGAGGGAGCAGTCCTATGCTCAATGTCCTTGCAGATGGCCCCAGAGAAGTCCCCACTTATATTATGGCAGTCCTTGGGGGCCTTTGATGGATTCTTTGTGATTTAGGAGAGGAACCAGAAAACCCATATAAGAGGCCAAATAGTGGATGGCCAGAGAGTGAAATGAATTTTCTCAAGGTCCTTAAGTTAGTTCTGCAGTAGGGCAACTTCGGGCCAATGCATTTCCCTGTATTATTCTTGGGCTTCCTTGACTGTCTTCCTTGAGCGTTCTCTGTCATGAGGCTGTCTGGTCTCTCTAATGTGGCTGACCTTGTAATTTCCCATCAGTGTCTGTCTTCATTCCAACTGGACAGAAAAGCATATTGTTCAGGAGTTTAGGGGATAATATTTGTCATTAGTAGAAGGGTGGACAGCTAACTCTGTCTCCCATGGGACTGAGCCCCCTTCATTCTCCAGTTGGCACCATCAGATAGCAGCCTACACAGCTGGTATTCCACATGGGCATCCTGTAGCACCTGGGCTCTACTGCTGACTTCCTGCTCCAGGCTCCTCTGCTTCATTTTAAGTACATCCCTCATGGAACATAATCCACAGGCTAAGCCAGGGTGTGTTCACTGCAGCAACTGCAAACTGTCTGGTGCTGTCCTTAACACTCAGTTTTTCCTAGTGAAGCCTATCCCTGATCCACACATCACCCTACTACAGTGTTTTCTTTCTTCAGTTTTGACCTCTGCCCTTAGGGCTCATCTTCTTATCATTTTAGTTACCATTTCTAGTAGCTACTAGCAATGAGATGGCAGAATTTTTGCTGGCATGTCCTTGGAGTTGCCACCGAAGACTCTCTTGCTTCCTGTTTCCTGTTGCCTACCTCTGACAGGACCCTTGGCCCCCAGGTAGTCTGCCGTAGATGTATTTATGAGTTCTATGCTCAGGTGATCAAAGCCTTTGAGAACTTTCTGGAGGGAAGGTAGATCTAGGTAGCTCATATCTCTCCTCAAATCAACACCTCCCAGAGAACAAGCATAGCTCACTCTATTAATCCACACTCTACAGCCCAATATTAGCAATCATCTTAGAAGCTGAAGATGCAGGAAACCATTTTGTCATTGTTCAGCAGACCTAGAGAGACTGAGAGTGTGGTGGTGTCCTACAGCCCCCCCTCCCACATTTTCTCCTGGACCATCTGCCCTGGTCTCACCTCCTCTCTCTCTTCTGTCTTCTTTCCCAAGGCCCACCCCTGACACAAGAGTTCTGTACTGCTGCTCCATCTGCTCAGGCGTCTTTCCCCTAAATACTCCAGGATTTGCTCACCAGTTTTATATACGCTGTCCCTGTCCTTCTAATGCCATTCCTGACCTCCCATTTAAATTGGTAACATACTTCCTACTCAAGACTTAATGTATTTTTGTCAGAGCCAATTATCACCTGTTGTCATACTATGTACTTTTTCAATTTACATATTTGGTGCCTTCTACTGGACTTCAAGCTCCAGAAGACCAGGACTTGATACTTTTGTTTTTATTGTAACTACTGAACCCTGGACTCCAAGAACAGTGTCTTCCACAGGATGTTTATTGAATACCACTGAGTAAATAATGCAACAGTCACACTGAGCATGAACACAGGCTCCAAGCTTCCTTCCTGTAGAAATCCAGATTTCCTTCCTGTCATTTTCTAGTCTTTCTTCCTGTACAGCTCCTGGATTTCTTTCTGTTAGATTCTAGCCTTCCACCCTGTCAGTCTTCAGCCTTCCTTCTTATTTCTGTTTTTCAGGCTCCTGAAGACTAGACATGTAAGATCTGGCATGGAAGTCCAGATTTGACATGTTTATTTTTTTCCACATTGGTTTCCTTTCATTTCTTACTAAACCACCTAAGCGGGCAATATGTTTAAAGGTGCCTTCCTTCCCAGCATCACTTAGTGGAGAAAAATATTTATTAAGGGTTGATGTTGGCAATACATCAAAATCCAATAATCATACCGTAGTGCAAATGCATTGAAGGGTGTGAGACCCATAACGTAAAACATGTAATCTGCACATCAGGATCACAAAGGCGAATCTATAATTTCATTTGATTTATTTTCTCAAAATGCAACAATCCCACATGTTGCTTGAAGTGATGGAAGTTGGGACAAACAGAAATGTGGGAGATTTATGAGGCTTGTCAGCCAAGTCTTGGGGATCCCTCCTTCATGCCTGAAAGATAGGCCTGAGTAATTTCCCCTTTTACTGCAGCAATATCTCGTCTGCATTCGCCAGAAAGACCCCCGACCTGTAAACGTATTAGCAGGCGTGTTCTCTTTACGAGTGTGTAAATTTCCCCACAGTGTGTGCCTCCAGGGTTTTGAGGCTCTGTTTATTGGTGTGAGTAGCCTGTGTGAGACAGAGCTCCAGTGTGATCTAGATTTGTTCAAGTCGAAAGTGGTGGACAGCCTGGAAGTTTTTTTTTGTTTGTTTTTTTTTAATAAGAGCAGACATTTTCTTTAAATAGCAGGGATTCGCTTAAATGAAATAGCATACAGTGACTTCAAGATGTACAAGCTGTGGTTTGTCAGGGTGGACAGATTTAAACTTACCAAAGTTGTCCAAAAGGGTGTTTAAGCCTGGGGCAAACAGTGTTCCCCTCCCAACTGTGCTTGACTGGGTCTCTTTCTACTAGGCTTGCCCCATCAGCAGTTGGGTTTGATATCTCTTGATAAACAAGAATACTGCCGGTTATCGGAAGTCCTCTCTATGATGAGGAGCATGAATCTCACCGACCCTCCAACGGGTAGGTATGGGCGTAGGTCTTGGAGTTTATAGTTGAGCTTGAGACTCCAAGAGGTCAATGATGGAGAAAGTGTTTAACGTAGGATTTAATCCTAGGGATTATGGTTCCTGATCTGTGATCCTTCTATGCCACTGGGTTAGGAACACTAGCCCTGATTTTAGCCCTACCCTGCCAGGGTCCTTGCTCTAGATTCCATGTTTAGAAGATCCCTGAACTGACATTTCTGTCCTGACCTTCCTCTTATTTGGAGTGTCCATGGAACATGACAAATTGAGTCTCACATATCTCCTTCAAGATTGAATTTCCAGTCATTGGATCTCCCTCCCATACTCCTCCCTTAAACAATTTTGCATATACTTTCAGTACCCACGCAGCCCCCCTCCTAGGGTCTATCATTTTCTAGCCCCACGGTACTATTTTGAATGTAAGATGAACGAATGGAACCTAGATATGTGACATGGGGTATTCCATGGATACTTCTTCTTGGGCGCGATGGCATCAAGTGTGAGAAGGTGGTGGACCCTGTCTAGTAGCCACCTCTATACCCTTGCTTCAGGGTCCCAGATATGGCAGTTACTGTTTATTTCTCTAGTAGATGTCCTCTGCACAGATGCACAGTTCTATACACAAATGGAAGAATCTGAAGATGCAGGAGAATTTGCAGGTTGTACCCAGGACCAAAGGACCTTCCCAGCTTGCTTTATTCCATTCTGTAAGAACATGATAGCCCTTCATCTTTCCCACAGTCCTCCTCTTTAAAAATAGGAAGAAGTTAACTTGTATTTAGAATAGAGCTCCTTGGGGGCTGGAGAGATGGCTCAGCGGTTAAGAGCACCGGCTGCTCTTCCAGATGGCCCCGGGTTCGATTCCCAGCACCCACATGGCAGCTAACAACTGTCTGTAGTTCCAGTTCCAGGCAAACACCAAGGCAAATAAATAAGTAAATAAATAAAGTTTTAAAAAAATAAATAGAGGTAATTTAGAATAGAGCTCTTCAGAGTTGACCTCTACCTGATACTTCCAATTTTGCCAATCTGACAGTAAAAGTCCCAGGGATATGGAAGAGAGACTTCTGGGAATTTTGCTTCACAAGCTGACACAAGATCTCCCACTCAGATCACAGGGAAGGGTGGCAGCAGAAGGGACACATTTTTGCAGGAACTGGACTCAACCCATTCTCACTGCGCTTCTCTCTCTCTGTCTCCTCTATGATCCTCCAAACCTGAGCTCCCATGCAGTAGCAGAACCTGGCTACAAGGGGCTCCTTACCCTCACACCAGGAAGAAAGAGATTGCTTAGGCATGCTGTAGGAAATTGCAGTCAGGTTCACCTCAGGTGACCATATTCTTTCTTCTCAATTGCACTTTTCTCTAGGTGGACTCTGCCGTGGCTGGTCTACTTTTGATAGGAACAATTATTAGCATGTTTTCATTATATAAGGTGGTCAATTTTATAGCAACATTTTTTTGTTGTAGTGTAACATATACTTTGAACATATTCTCCACATATTCCTCATTTCTGTCCCCTTGTGTTCTCCTTTTACATCCTTGATGTGTGTGTGTGTGTGTGTGTGTGTGTACAAAAGTTCCATATGTGACAGAAATGAAATACTTGTGTTTCTGAGTTTGACTTATTTTGCTAGGTAAGATGATCTCCAGTTCCATCTGTTTTCTTGCAGATGACATAAAGCCATTCTTCTGTGTGGCTGAATTTAAAATACCATTGTATAAACAACCTTCACTTTCTTTATCCATTTATCTGTTGATGGACATGAAGGCTGATTGCATAATTAGGCTATTGTGAATGATGCAGCAATACATGGAGATGTGCAGGTCTCTATGGTGTGCGATTTGGATTCCTGTGTGAACATTCCCAGGATTGGTCTACCTGGATCTTACTGTAGTTGTGTTTTCAGTTTTGCTGAAGATTCTTCCACACTGATACCCACAGTGGCTGCACTAGTTCCTACGCCACCAACAGCGAACAAAGCTTCTTTTCCTGCCTCCTGTATCACGCTCATCCTTGTGGTGATTCTTTTCCTTAATTGATGCTCTCAACATAATGAAATGAGTCCTCAATAACATTTTGATTTACATTTCCTTGATAATTAAGGATGCTGAACAAATTTTCATACATCTAGTGACTGTTAGTACTTTATTTTTTCAAAACTGCCCATTTTATTTGCCAATTTATTGTCAGATTGTTTTGCTTTCTTTTATTTTCTTTTAGTCATTTTTATATTTTAGTTACAAATCCACATCCACTGTTTAGCGGGTAGATTTTGCCCTGATTTGTAGACTGTCTTCTCATTCTGTCAGCTACTTCCTTTGCTATGCAGAAGTTTTTGACATTTTCATGCTCTCATTCTTTTTTTATTTTTTATTTTTAGCTGTTTCTATCATTTCTTAAACTTTTAGAGCCATTTTAGAAAGATCTTGTTTATGTCCATGTCTTAAAATGTTTCTCTCATGTCATCCTCTCAAAAGCTAAGAGTTTCAGGTTTTGCATTAAGATCTTTGATTCATTTTGAATTGATTTTAAAAAGTGCAGGGTGAGAGATATGGATCTAGCTTCATTATTCTATCTGTAGATAATGTAGTTTTCCCAGCACATTTTTTTGGAAGAGGCTGTCTTTTTTTCCAATCTATATTGTTGATATCTTTGCCATAATTCAGGTGGCAGTAGCTATGTGGGTTTATTTATGATTCTCAATTATTTTCTGCTAGTCTCTGTGTCTGGTTTTGTGACAGTATCATGCTGTTTTTGTCACGATGGTATAACTGGAAGTCAGGTATTTCTGGGATGACTGATATATTTTTTTTTACTGGCTTTAGTGACTCCAGTCACTTTCAATTTCACACTTACACCATCTTCCTCACTAAGCATATATGTATGATTTCTTCTATTTTTGTATAAGTTTTATCCATTTACTTCCAAGCCATTTTTGGTTGGAAGTCACAACAGCTGAAGTATTATGGTAGAAGAAATTATAGTTGTCTAATGTGAAAAGAAAGACAAGACAGAAGGGAGATGTTAATGCTGAATTCAAACACAAAGCACCCGCATGTGGGAAGATTGTATGTATGTGACCCCAGAGAAGCCACCCAGAGGCAGCAGGTAAACATTAAGCTCACTATTACAGGAATCTACAAGGAATAAAAGAATCTCAAATACTGGAAAGCACCAAGTACCAAGCCAAGTGAGATTGGCTGTGTTCTGAGAGCAGGCCATGCAGTGGTTTATGATGACCTGATAGACTTAATGGTTTCACATCTTCTTTATCCACCACTACTGTCACAGATACTTACTTCTCTGGGGAGACAGAAACTGGAACCTTTATATTTAACCTTTATTGTTATTTTATTTTATTTTAGTTAGTTTGTTTGTTTGAGACAGGGTTTCTCTGTGTAGCACTGGCTATCCTGGAACTCTCTATGTAGACCCGGCTGGCTATAAACTCGAAGATCTTGCTGCTTCTGCTTCTGGAGTGCTGGGGTTCAAGGCATGCACCACTACTACCTGGCTGTTATTTAATTTTCTATGGAGATTAAAATCTCTGTAGCTCAATATCTGTTATCAGTTATGCTATACAATTAAGAAACAAATCTTAGTTTTCCTTTTTTTTATATAGTAGAGCAGCATGATAAATAAATGTCTAAAATAATAACTTTTATAATTATAGGACTTATTTATGTATGTTAAGAGAAAACCCAGGAACTTCTGTAAAGTATGAGAGTTAACATAAAAATCATCTATAAGCCCCATTATTCAGGAGTAGCTACTGATAAACATATGCATGTATTTCCTTACAGTCTTCAATAAATATTTTCTGATGTGAACAAATCTATTTTCTGATGGAAATTTGTACCTTTCAAACTTAAAAGTAAATGGTAATCGGCTCAATGGTCCCTGGGAAGTCATAGCTTTGTCCGGAACCTCTTTCTGTTACTGGAGACTCTCTAGAAACAGGAGACAGGAAGAACTGTCAAATTGCTGCCACAGGCTCCCAGCTCTTCCCGATGAGGTGCCCAAGAATCACCTAAGAAGGTGTCCTTTTCATTGGCTGTTTGTCTTCCAGCTCTAGGATGTCACTCATGGTCAATAGTTCTGTTCTCATTCCCTACAATAGTCGGGGGGTCTCCAAAGGGAGGATTGAGGTGGTTGGAAGTGTGTGTGTGTGTGTGTGTGTGTGTGTGTGTGTGTGTGTGTATGTGTGTGTGAGAGAGAGTGTGTGAGAGAGTGTGTGAGTGTGTGTGTGTGTGTGTATGTGAGTGTGTGTGTGTGTTTGTGTTTCTTCCTTACTCACTGAGAGCTTGGCAAGTCCAGGAAAGTGGCAGCTGATTATTTTTAGCCCCTTGTGCATAACAAAAGAATGCTAATGCTCGGTGTCTTTATGAAAGCTCTTGAGTTCATCAGCTTTGCAAAGAAGTGAAATTAAATCAAGATTTAATTGGGATATGCATGTTTTATTCATGCTACTAACCACAGGAGAAGCCAGCAAGCTGAAGGTAAAAAAGAGGGGGAAAATCTTTTGAAAAGTTGTTTCTCTCTGATTAAATAGAGATAGTTTCCAACTTCAAAGGGAGCAGGCCTTTAATGTATTTTAAATGCTCAACTAGGCTTAGTTTGGCCAACTCTGCTATGGTTCAGCAACGTAGACCAGGGGCACCCTGTCCCAAACTTCACATTCTAGGTTCCAAGGCCAGGTCTCAATCCTATCTTCTGTGCTTCAGGATGGAGCCTTGAAATAACATTCTGGGACTGGGGCGGGCAGGGGTGGGGAGTGGATGGACACAGACTTGTGGACTCTGAGTCCTCTCTCCTACCACAAGCTGAGGGACAGTAACTCCAAGGGCCAATACTTTCCCCTTCACGGGGGATTTTCCCTTGGAAAGGGACACTTACTGAATATCTAGCGAATTATGTTAGCTACAAAGATAATGTTTGTCTTACCTGAGCCAGGTGCATCTAACAGGTTAGGACAAGAAATCAAAGACCTGAATTACATGGGAAATAGAGAGCAATAAGCCAAGGTTGCTGCAAAGGTTTAAGATACTTTGAGAGACCCAAAGAAGAAGCAAGGTGAGGGGAGAGAAAGCAAGCCTAGGAGAGAGAATGGAAGGGTGTCTAAAATCTCTGCATGTGTGAATTCCTGCAAGTGTTCCAGGCAGGGAGGTGGGGGAGGCTCTCTGGTTGGCTGTGTCTATGGTGTATGCACAGGTTATGGGGAAGTGTGGAGTAGAGATTAGAACAAAGGCACAGAAAGCTTTAGACTTAGGTCCAACATGGTATAAGTTTTGGAGACTGAATAAAGATAAAAATAAAGTGTCCTGGTTAGTTTTTACTATCAACTTGACACATCTTAGCACCCTCTGGGAAGAGGCTTCATGAGGAATTGCCTATATCAGCTTGGCCTGTGGGTATGTCTGTAAGGAATTGTATTGAATATTAATTGATACAGAAAGGCACAAGCCATTGTGGGTGGCATCACTTCCTAGGCAGGGGGTTCTGAACAGTGTAAGAGAGGAGAAAGCTGTCGGAGAGCAAGCAAGCAGCAGGCATTTATTTCTCTTTGATTTATTTGACTATGTGTGCAATGTAATTAGGCTGGAGTTTCTGCCTTGACCCCTCACCCCCATTGATGGACTATATATAACATGAGATTGTAAATTGAATAAACTCCCTTCCTTAAGTTGCTTTTGGACAGTATATTTTATCTTAGCTTAAAAAAAAAAAAAACCTATAGAATGAAGAAGAATTGACATCAGTTATACATTTAGAATCCCTTTGAATTGGAAGATATTTTCAACCCATTTGGTTCAGGAATTGCTCCCCCATGGCACAGCCCCTCTTTTGGCCATGCTACACACTGTTTCTACCTGGGCACTTTTCTTCCGAGCCATTTGGAAGCTTATAGTGCTGAACAAAAGAAATCAGCACTCACTTACAGATCTTTGCTATCTGACTTCTCTTTCTTGTCACTCTCAAATAATCCAGACCTCAAAAATATCCCTATGACGTGAATGGGACAGGTGCATATAACTTTTTTTTAAACTATCTTTCTATTTATTCTTTATGTCTTTCACATCATGCCTCATGATCCCACCCGTCTCTCCCTCCCAAATAAAACAAAAGAAAGTTTAAGAGAAAGAAAAAAGGAAGAAGGGAAGGTCTCACCATGGAAGCTGCAGTGCGACACAGTGAGTCACCCTTTATCCACACATTTTTACGTGCAGGCCTTTATCACAAAGTATCATTGGAGGCCCCTGGTCTCTGTGCATCATTGATGCTGGGCCCTTGCTGGGACTCTTCCTGGATATTCTGTTGCTGTCCTGTGTCATGGATATCCTTCAGCCCTGGGTCTGCAGGACAGATACCCCCATGCTACTGCACTCCAGCAGATCACAGATGGGGTGGATGTTGGGATGTGTCAATGAATAATCCTGTTTCTGGGCCTGAGTAGTTGCTGGGTTGATCTCCCAGCTCTCCTCTGTCTTCACCACCAGGGTGAGCTCTCCAGCATTTTACCCCTTGTAGTGATGAGCAAGGGGCAGGGCCAGTTCTCCTGCTTTCATGCCCTCGGGTCAGCTCTCCCATACCTACACCTTCAGGGCCAGCTCTACTGTGTTGCCCAGGAGAGGTGTAGGGTCTGCTTCCCAATCTGCATCTGATGAGGGACAGGGACAGCTCTCTGCTCTCATGACCTCAGGACCAGCTCTCACACCTGCCTCAGGCATGGATTGTGTGTGCCGGGATGGGAGTGGGTGGGGAGGATGTAAGATCCTCTCTCTTGAGTGCTTTAGCCAGTGAAGGGCAGGACCTTTTCTCCCCAGTGTTACAGCTAGTGATGGGTGGGGCCAATTCTGTACAGACATATACTCTGCCTTTGGTTATCAGGAACTAGGGAAATCAAGAGAGATCTTGGCTGCATTAAAGCTGGAACCCAGACCCGGTCCCCAGTAGAAGCCCAGGCACAGACAGTCACCATGGCCCTGGGGTGGCAGTGAAGCCACCCACCTAAGCCCAGTCCTCCTCCTCATCTCTTGTGCCTTTTCAGATACGCTTTTGTCCACAGGACTTGAACAATATTCTCTCTCTCTCTCTCTCTCTCTCTCTCTCTCTCTCTCTCTCTCTCTCTCTCTCTCTCTCTCTCTCTCTCTCTCTCTCCCTCCCTCCCTCCCTCCCTCCCTCCCTCCCTCCCTCTCTCCGTCTCCCCTACTCTTCCATATCACTCCATACATTTGTTCACTATAGTAATGCCTAGCTTCCTGGCTCTGCAGGGTGCTGGGCAGGCCAGTGTTTTCTTTTGGGAGCCATGTGTCTCCTTGACTCCCTTAGTTCATACTGGCCCTGGGAAGGACCATGCTTCCTCATTACAAAGAGATCATAATAGTGCCCAACTGTGGATGGTTTCTGGTTGGTGTAGAAGTCTGGTGCTGGACTTCTTTCATAGTGGTCCTTGGATAGAAAGACTAGGTTCAGGTCCGTTGAGTCTGCTGGCCTTAGCCTTATGATGTGGGGCAGGGGTGTTGCTGGAGTTCTCTTTTGAACCTGGGCTCTGCATATAACTTTCATAAACTCAGTTTCTCACTGGAAGGGAGGACTCAGCCACATCTGTGCTTGATTCAATGATTAGAATTTGGCAGTTTCAGAGAGTTGGAATGATACAGATCTAGAGTCAGAATTATCCTGAGATGTCTCTAGTCCCCTTTAAACAGCCATTTATTGTCCACCATTGTATCTGACATGACATTCTTAACTTTAGGTTGTTGAAAGAAGGTTCAAGTCCCAGCACACACACACACACACACACACACACACACACACACACAGTGTCAGGGACTTTCTTAAAGGTACAAAGACAATTCAAAGAAGAAAAGATGAGTGGAGAACAATCATGGCGCAAAGAGAGAGAGAGAGAGAGAGAGAGAGAGAGAGAGAGAGAGAGAGAGAGAAATTTTAGAGTCTTTATTATGTTCCATTAGTCTAGTAAATCTATTGTGTATTCTACATATTTCCACATGATATTTATGGTCAGCTTCTTTGTATCTACAACAAAAGGCCTTTGAGGTTTTAAAATAAGGAATATGTTGAATCTACTTGAATATAACTTTAAATATTGACTTTGGATATTGTAGCATTCAAAACTCACTGATTAATTACATTTTTGTAAATTCTCTTCAGCTCTCTACATGGGTAATAACACTGTGTGTAAACAAAGACTGTTCTAATACTTCTGTAGCAATCTGGATGCTTTTTTATTTCCTTTCTTTTTTTCTTGCTTTATCAAACAGGCTAAAAATCTTTTGCTGGAAGAATGAAATGTAAACATGCAATCTTATTGGAGAAGCCTTTCATTATTTTGAAAGTTTTTTTTTTTTAAAGATGCCCTTTAGCTACTTTTTAAACTAGCTGTTTTCTAGGAAATCTTAATTTGTAGAAATGGGAGTTATATTAGTAAAATGCTTTTTATGTGCCTATATAAACAAGCAGATACTTTTTTTAAAATTATATTTATTTATTTAGTGTGGAATGTGTCAGCATGCACGTGGAGATCAGAGTTCAGCCTGCAGGAATCTGTTCTCTCCACCATGCGGGTGCTGGGAATTGAACTCAGGTTATTGATTTGGCAGCAAGCACCCTCTCCAGCTAAACCATCTTGCCAGCCATTAAATTTTTTAAAATTATATTTTTAACAGATGGTTTAAGTTTGTTGATTCAGTAAATTATTTTGATTTTTTTAAAAAATATTAAATTAACTCCACTTATGAGATAAATTTTATTTGGCTAGGGTAAATTATTGATTTGACTGCAACCATCTTGTTGATAACTATGGCTTCTATGTTTATGAGAAAAATCATTCTGTGGTTTTCATTTCTTGTATTTTTGCTTTGTTTTCATATCACACTATTGAGCCTTTTATAATGAGTTAGGAAGTATGCCTTCCTTTTCATTTTTCCGAAAGTTTGGATAGAACTCACTTATGTCTCCTCAGTGTTTGTTGGAACACACTTGCAGACATTTGGGCTGGAGTTTCCTTTGTTGGAAGAATGTTATTTACAAATTCAATTTATTTTACAGATAGAGGGTTGTTCAGGTTATTTCTTGGATAAAGTTTGAGAGTCTGTAACTTTTGAAGAATCTTGTGTTTTTGCCATCAAACTGTTACCAAAGTCCCCTACTGTCCTTTAAGGTCCATAGACTCTGTAGTGATGTCACTTTCTCAGAGCTCATGTGACCTGATGTTTTATATGCACAAGTTGGCAACTTGTGTCTTCTGTGAAAAGTCTGATCTTATCAGTTTAGTCATTACCGTTTGTTACATATAAAAGTAATAAGAATGATTTGTCACCTGCTACATAAATTACAGATGTCATTTCATTGTTTTCTAAATATTTGTATTTGATTGATTTTGACAATCTTGATTTTTTTAATTTTCTTCTGACTTTTTCTTTATAAAAGTTTTTTAAAATTGATTCTGAGGACATAGGTTTTCCTGACACAGGCATTTACTATAACTAATTTGCCTATAGGTACTGTTGATATCCTATATCACAATTTTGATGTATTTTGTTTTAATTTAGTCAAAAACATTTTAGTTTTCTCCTTCATTTCTTCTTTAACTCACAGGCTATTGAAAGTATGTTATCTAGTTTCTGAATATTTGATAATTTCTTAAATATTTTTCTTCCATTGATGTCTAATTTACTTCCAATTTGTTAGAAGAGCACACATTGTATAACTTTAATTTTTTAAAATCTTCCAGACATATGGTTTGGAACATGATTTATCCTAATGAATATGCTATGTACATTTGGGGAAAAATGTGTATTCTTATCCTGCTGGATGAAATACCCTATTTATATCAGGTCTAATTGTTGGATGCTCTTATTCAAGTCTTATGTACCATTGCTGATTTCCTGTTATTTGTTTTAACAAGTGTTAAAAAAAAAAAGACCATCGGAATTTATGAGTATACTTGTGAGTATGGCTATTTTTCATCTCAGTTATATCCGTCTTTGCCTCATGTATTTTAATATTCTAATATTGGGTGCATAAATATTTATGTTGTTATATCCTATTGATAAATTGACCCCTTAATCATTATGACATAAAGGTCTTTAACCACAGCAATAGTCTTTACTATGGAATCTGTGTTGTCTGGTATTAATACTTTAATTTTCTTTTGACTAGTTTTGCCACAATATATCTCTTTATTTTTTAAGTAAAATTTACTATTCATTTATGATAGAAAATGTTAAGAAAAGCAGGAATAGAAAGAACTTCTCTAACACTATAAAGTGTATTTACACAAACCTACAGCACATGTCACATTCCATGCCAAAGCTTTGGGGACTTTCCTTTCTTTTCCTTTCTTCCTTTTCTCTTTTGTTCCAGAGCTGGGAATCAACAGTAAGCCCTTTCCCATTGTTCTGCCCCAGCTCTCTGTGCCTTGTTTGTGTCACAGGGTCTCCTGTGTCCCAGGCTGGACTCAGACTCTCTCTGTAGCCAGGATGACTCCTGTTCTCCTGCCTCTGCCTCCTGAGTGCTGGAATTACAGGGATGCACCATTACATCTAGCCAAAAGAATCCTTTGGAAGGAAGAAAAGTGCCACAGAGTCTTACCACTCTCATTTTTTTATTATGTCAACTTTGTCCCAAAGATTTGGTCAGCACAGAAAGGACTCTTTCTTCTCTTTCAAGAAAAGAATTATTATAAATAGGAAAAAAATGATGATTTAAAAGTGGTATATCTATATGTATGGAAAATTCAAAATGATTCCACAGATACATTTTTAAACTTAATAAGAGATTTTAAATAGGTTTGCTGGATAAAACAAATATAAAAAAGTGTGAATATTTGTATCATCATATAAACATTTACTATAAAACTGTGATAAATCAGTATTATATTGGTGCCGTGATAATATCATAAAGCAACTGTAATAGAATAGCAAGGCAAGCAATAGACTCTTGATAAAATACAGAGGTGAGCCCCACAGAGCATTGGAGAAAAGACAGAATTTTCAAAAACTGTGCCAAGACAATTTGATATCCATATGGGAAAAAAAGAAATTAGATTTCTGTCTCACATCATACAGCAGAATCAATTTCAGATGGATTAAAGACCTGATTGTGAAGTCAAAATTATATTGCTTTCTGGAATTTCGGTTCCAGAGCTCACTGGTGGAGATTCAGTTTCCACTGCTCCTGCTTTCTTAAATATAACTAAATACTCAGTAGTTGTTAAAGAGATATGATGAGAGGACTCTGAAAGCTGGGGAGAAAGAGGCAAACTAGATACAGACCTCAGGACTTGAGAAATGATGATATGAGAATGGACCGGATCTTCTTTTATCTCATATCCTACTTCACAGGGCACTGGAGAGCCTTATCAAGAAATAGCAACAAGGAAAACAGTGAGCCTGCTTTCTAGGCACCAGACCAAGGGAAAGGAACCAACAAGAGGGACCTAGTGGAAAAATTCACACTCTTGCTGTACCTGGGGATCCTGGTAGTAATATCATCTGATGTCAATAGAGGTAGTGATGGTAAAGATTTAGCCATGTCAATCAACCCAAGGACAAAGATGATGTGCTTGTGGTGCTGTTGCTGTCCTCCTCCTCCTCCACTTCCTCCACTTCCTCCTCTTCCCCCTCCTCCTTCTCCTTCTCCTCCTCTTCCTCCTCTGCAACAAAGCCCTAGGGAAGGTGAATACTTCTCAACTCTATGGTTAACTCCTGGATATCTGTCAACAGGGTTCCAAGTCAATATATTACAGAAAAACCTGAGCATTAATGTTTCTGCAGCGCTGCTCATAAGAGCAAGATTTGGAACCACCCTGGATGTCCAACAACAGTAAAAGGATAAAGCAAATGTGGTTTATATACACTGTGGATTTTTTCATCCATAAAGAAGAAGTTACAACATTTGTGTGAAAATGGGTGGAACTGGAGACAGTCATATGAAGTAAAGCAAGTTTCAGAAAAATAAATATTATTACCCTTTCATTTGCACTTTCTATATGTTATAGAGGTTTATAAAGTCACATACATATCTGAAAGTAGAAACAGAGCTACTTAGGGGAACCAAGGGGACTAAGGGGAAGAGAAGGGATGGGGAAATGGGGTTGAAGATGCTCAACATACAATGTCTATTTACATAAGAACTTAAAAAATGGCAAACTCCAAAGAAACCACAATAAAATTTTAAAAGAGAAAAGAAAACCTTAGATACACCCCCTCGCCCCGGACCCAGTCCCTGTTCCATAAATCAGACTGAGATGGTTACCCGGGGGCCACGAAGCCCTTAGTTATCCAAGTCCCAACTATGCTGTTGAGGAACTGCTGGGCCATTCCACACACCTACAGCAGAAACAATGAACCTTCTTCCACTTAACACCGGGCCAAGTGTTTCTCCTCACCCTTCACCAAAGCTCTATAGGAAGCAGCAGCTGCAGAAGTAACTTCCACACTACTGAGGGCACTAGTGGGCATTACACAAATTGTCATGTCCCTGGAGCCTGGAATCTGAGCCCAACACATAACACTATGAGGGTTCAGAACACTTGTCTTTGTATTAGAATTAGAGCCACAGAAGAAGAGGAAACTGGCATGTTAACCTGAAAGAGGAATCTCCCTACTTCAGTAGGTTTAGATGGGAGCATAAACTCTCCCTATAACCAACATATCTAGGCTATAATAAAAGATATCTGCCTCCCTACTCAGACCCAGAAATTCACAATTGAAAACAGAATAAGATGGTGATGCTGAGAGAGACCAGATGCTGGAAATATCCGAGTGAATTTCAAATATCTCTTATGAAATGCTCCAATAATCAATTACAGATTCTCTTGAAATAATGAAAAGATAGAAAGCCTTAGAGAAGAGAAAGGAGTTATAAAAAAGAACCAAATAGAAATTATAGAGCTCAAAAATACAATAACTTAAATAAAAAAACCTTGCTGGATGAAATTAAGAGTAAAGCAGGGATGGCATTGCCTAGAATCCATGAAGTTGAAGAGAAATCAATGGGATGCATTCAGTCTGAACAACAAAAAGAAAATAGACTGCGAAAATGAATGGTTCCCGAATTTATAGAACAAATATCTGGCATTCACACTGGAGGCCTGGAATTGAGAACAGTTGAAAACTTTATAAATTAGTGAAAGACAGATCTATAGATCTGAAAACCAATGAACCACAAATGGAATAAACCCAAAGAAATCTACACCAAGAGATGTAATTAAATGTCTGAAAACTGATCTAAAAGTGGGGGAGACCTTAAAAACAGCTAGAGAGAAATAAAATATTCTCTATTTTAAAAATTTGAGTGACAGATGATTTTTTTTTTAAAAAAAATCTGAAACCACATGTCTAAAATGAAAAACATTTCCCCCCAGTTCTGCAAAGAATACAAGTGTCAGTTCTGAATATTGGTGAAAGACATGGAGATTAGAAAGAATTCCTTTAGATATTAAGGGATAATAAAGAAACTGTCATATGAAGGAAGACCAAGAATTTCCTGGTTGGCGACCTCACTGTAAGGAGGGAAGGGATGCCTCAGACATAGGAAAATAGTAACAAAAGGTTTGAGTCTTCAGCAAAAATGAATATGATTAGTGAAAATAAAAGAGAGCATAGTACGTCAGGCATCACCCATGATGTCTCTGGTCATATTTTACAGTTGGATCAATCATGTAAGTTAGCATCATCCACTGTGGTACCCAGTAGACATAGGGAACAAGAAGACTATATTTTTGAAATTGAGGATGGCTAAGGTATTTACATAGATTGAGATTTCTCTGTGTGAAGTAGGCACCAGAAGATCCCGATAACTACTTCTCTATCTGTCTGCCTGCTATTTCTCTATCCAAGCCATCCACTCACCCATCTCTTGAGTAATACTTACTGCAACCATTATAAATTACCCATATAGAATGCTGCTCCTAAACACTTAAAATGTTCAACTAACTCACACTGAGACAGAGGAAGAGAAACAGAGGAGAAGTAGAAACAGAGAGAACAGATAGATAAACAAAAGATGACAGATATAACCCTCAAAGCATCAATAATCTCATTTGTTTTTACTTCAAAGTCTTTCTTCCATTGTTCCTTCCTTCCAATGTTCTTCCTTTCTCTCTGTACTTCTCTATGCGTGTACATGTAGGTGTGTGCGCATGTAGGTGTGGGCGCATGTAGGTGTGTGCACATGTAGGTGTGGGCGCATGCATACCAAGGGTCACATACCATACGTGGAAGTCAGGTGAGAGCTGGACATGGTCAGTTTTCTCTTTTCACTGTATAGATTCCAGGAATCAAGTTCAGGCCATCAGGTTTGGCTGCAGGTGCCTTTACTGGTCAACCCTGCTTTTAATTTTTAAAAATTAAATTTATTTTTGCTGTGCATGTATATGGTGTGTGTGTGTGTGTGTGTGTGTGTGTGTGTGTGTGTGTGTGTGTGTGTGTGTGTATGTGAATGCATGTGTGCTACAGAGCGTGTGTAGAGGACAATGGGCCAGGAGAGTTGGTCTCTCCTTCCATGGTGGGTTCCCAGGGCTAAACTCAGGCCATCAGGCTTGTGTGGCAAATGTTTTTTGTTGTTGTAGTTTAGTTTTTAAAGGAAAAAAACCCAAAAAAATAAAAACCCTGCTGATCTATCTTCCTAATTCTGCCTTAATATTTGTTTGAAATAAATGTAAGTGTTCTAAATACGCCAATTAAAAGACAAATATTGGTAGAGTGAACTAGGCACTATGCTAATATGAGCTTAAAGACACATGAACTTGAAAACAAAACAAAAACTGCAGCTTAACTAAATGCTGTCCATACCAATCTGCTTCAAAATGCTGACATCGGCAAGTCGAAAGCAAAAGAAAGAAGCAAAGGTTATTGAAGCTGCACAGTGAGTTCTCCAGAAGCAAGGGAGTCAAAGTAGAAACCAATAATAGAGAGACGATAGCAAAATATTCAAAGACTAGAAAATTAAACAACACACTTTTAAATAATTCAAGGGTCAAAGAACAACTCTCAAGAAAAAAATATAAATGCATTGAGTTGGATGAAGCAGAAAAATGGAACATAATCAGCATGGGGTAGAAAGTGTTAATAGGACAAATTAAGCATTAAATCCTTATAAGAGGAAATTAAAAAAATCTCAGAAACCAGAAGAGACGAGCGAAATATAGCAAAGCTAGTAAGAAAGGAAATAATTAGAACCGGCATGGTCATTGCAGCGTTATCCGCATCAGCCCAAAGCAAACAACCCAAGTTTCCCTTGATGGAAGGATGGATAACACAATGTGACATATACACATGCTTGTGTGTATAAAATAGTACTAATATGCATGCTATAACATGGGAGATGCTCCAGTGTGCCCTGCCAAGAAAGCTAGTCACAAAAGGAGAATTACCCTATGATTCCATGTGCATGAAGTGCCAGAACCTTCCAATCCATGGTGATACAGAGGAGAATGGTGGCTTACAGGGGCTGGCAGCAGGGGTTGGAGTCGGGGGATGGGGGATGGAACCATTTTTGTAGTGGGCCCACAGCCTTGTGTGTGTGTGTGTGTGTGTGTGTGTGTGTGTGCTCACATCACAGTATCAGACAGGCAAAATGGTTAAAATGGCACGTTGTACATATCTAAAGAAAAGTAAGAACATAAATAAGATTACAAATAAGAGAACAATGGAGAAAAAGTAAGTTTCTTAAAACAGTAAACCATATTAAAACTAGCAGGATTGACCAAGATAAGATAAAAGACCACCAGTCTTAGGACTGAAATGATAGCTCAGTGGTTAGGAGCATATACTACTCTTGTAGATGCTCTGGGTTTCGTTCCCAGCACCTACACTAGCTTTTTACAACCACCTGTAACTCTCCTTCCATGGGATCCAATGTTCTCTGGCCTCCATTGGTACATTCATGAGTGGAGGTGGTGTAGCAAAACTCACACAGGTACATGCACATAAAGAAAAATAATAAACACATCTTTCAAAAACTCAACGGTATTATGAATAGACAGTGAATATACTCAAGACCCCTTATCCATTCAAATATCGAATGTGCCTATGAAAATGGCCCATTCAGTGAAGTGCCTGCTGCATCAGGAACTGGGTTTGGATACTTAGCATCTACATAAAAGATGTATGCAACAGTGGGCATGTTAGATGAATGTTTATACCCTAGCATGGGGTGGGGCAGAGACAGAACCCATTTGTCTAGTCAGCTTAGACAAATTAATGAATATCAGGGTCAATGAGAGAACTTGCCTCATAATATAAGGTCAAAATTGGTTGAAGAAGACACCCAATATCTACACTTGGCCTCCTCACATTTATGATTATACACAGAGATGTGCATACTCAAACACTTATGTGTTTAGGTGCTATGATACACCACACACAGAAATACAGAAAATGAGTATTGCAAGCAGCTTGACACTCAGAAAGTTAACAACTTGGAAAAAATAGATCAATTTCTCAAAAATCAAAAGTTACCAAAACTCTGACAAGTTAGAAAAAAACCTTCTAACCTGAATAGAAAATTTAAAAATGAACTGGTAATTTAAATACTGCCTAAGAAGAAATGTATAGGTCTAAATGGTTTTATTGAATAATTTTATGATTATTAAAAAGATTAATAGCACAATATCTTCCCCAAACTTCCTCAGTGATAGGGAACATCTATGAGGGTTGTGTCCTCAGTGACACAGGAAACATCTACAAAAAAATCCCCATCCTTAGTGATATAGTGAACATCTCTAAAAAATTCTACACTTAGCATTATAGGAACTCAAGGCAGGGACCTGGAGTGGGGCACTGAGGTAGAGGCCATGAGACAACACTAATGACTGGCTTACTTCCCGTAGCTTGCTCATCCTGCTTACTTGTACAACCCCAGACCACCTGCACTCACACATCAAGCATTAATTAAGACACCCCCCTACTTGCCTACAAACCAATCTGAAGGATTTATTTTCTCAACTGAGGAGCCCTCTGACCTTGGCTTTGCCAAGTTGGCAAAAAATTAACAGCCAAACAAGAAAATAAACAAATCGATAACACTTAATGATGGCAAGAATGTGAAAAGTTAGGCAATTTATATATTATTGGCGGGGCTATACTTTCTACAGCCACTCTGGAAAGTATCTTGGCATGTCTTATAAAAAAGTACAATAGACTTACTCACCTGAACCAATAAGTATGTTATATACTCATCCTAGAAAAATAAACTCTTTTTGATACTAAAGTTTATGTGAGAATATTTATAGCAGCTTTATTTGTAACAGCTTCAAAATAGAAAGTGCTCCAAAGGGCAGAAGATTAAATCAAATGTTTGTCCATTCACAGCAAGGTTTACTATTTAGCAACGAAAAGAGGAAGCAGTGGTGAGGAAGCTATACAGAGCTAACAAGTCACTGCTGGAAGGATGCATGCCACATGCTTTCATTCATGTGGCCTTGATGAAATAACAGGATTGATGGATATGGAGAACAAATTAGTTGTCTAGAGACAAAGGTTTGGAAAAGGAGGCAGCTTTAATGAGCCACATGAGAGAATCCTGAGATGCTGTTTCAAGTATATTGATAGTGGTAGCTTTGGTGAAATTCCAAAATATGTGACAAAATCTCGTAAGGTTAGTTGAAGGCATACCTGTATGTGTGCCAATGTACATGGACAGGGAATTCTGAGCATGGTCTGCGGGTTGTTGTATTGTCAATTTCTGATTCAATATTGTACCAAGTTAAACAATGTTTTCAGTGGGTAGACTGAGTGAAGATATAAGGATACTTCTGAGTACATTTTCTTTTTGAGATAGGATCTCATGTAGCCCAGATTGACCTTCAATTTACTGTGTAGCTGAAAATGTCTTTGAACTTCTGATCCTCCTGCCTCTATTTCCTGCTGGGATTACAGGCATGTGGCACCATACCTGCTTTCTGTAGTACCAGGGATTGAACCTAGGGCTAGACAGGGATGTCAACCACTGAGCCACATTCCCAACCCTTACTTGTTCATTTTAAAAGATCTGCAATTCTAACATTGCCTTAAATTTAAAATATTTTTAAAAGTATTGTGTAGTTACACGAATTTGGGTTGTATAAATGAGACCCAGAGCCAAATATTGGGGGAAGGCTGAAATATCAGAGAGAGGAAGCACCACAGTCAGTTCTTACCCAGCTGTCTTGCAACTTCCTCAGCTTCCCTCCTGGTCACTTCTGTCAGTCACTTCTGTCTCTTCCTGGTTTCTATGAGCCCTTATATACCCCATCCCATCCAAGTTAGTATTAAAGGTATGTAGCCTTGAACTCACAGAAATAGAAGAAGTTCTGTCTCTGGAGTTATGGGATAAAGGATGTTGGTTACCACTCCCGGCTTTCCCTGTACTGGGATTAAAGGTGTGTGTGTGTGATTGACTCAGCTGTTTATCCTTGTATTCAAGGATCAAGGATTTCCTGAGCTGTCTGCCTAGGATTTGACTGTGTGGTCTCTCTGATATCCCAGGATTTATTAAATATCTATCATATATCCACATGTCCCCTTTTGTGTCAAAAATAAAAAAGAAAGTTATAACTAGCATAGGAAAAAACATATATAATAGGAACAATAATTACATACAATAATACAAATAATAATTCCATTTAATTAACAATTGACAAATTTGAAGAAAGTATTCCATTATTTATGCTTTTTATCCTATTGTATCTAATCCACTTTGTATCTAACTTATATTACTACCTAAAAACTATATTTTGATATCTCTTAAACATACATTAACTTCTAAGTGAGTTTCTTTTCTAAAACTGTCACTAGAAAACTATAGCTATAAACTATCTCATCTTTAAATTACTGAGAGACCCAAGAAGGAAATAATATTAAGTAAATAGCAATTTCCAAAAATGCAAGAAATGAAATAGCTGGCTTCCTGGACAGTCCCTCATAGTTTTTCTGTGTTGTTGAAGTGTCCATCTTCGGCCTACAGGCCTAGCATGTCTGACAGACTTCTCTGGGCAGCAGCATATTTCCAAAGTCCTTTCTACTTTGTCTTGGCAAGGTTTGGCAATTCTTTTCTGTATTTCTCCTGCTTGTCCATTTTGAATATCATATTGACGCAGTCAAGGCAAGAGGACTTTCTTGTCTGGTGGCTAACTTTTGTCACAGAGAAGGTCAGTTCATATGGAGGAGTTTCCTTGATGTCCATAGTCTTCTCTGAAGTGGATCGATGCTTCCAGGGGCAGATGTTCCATTGTCAAAAAAAAATAATAACTTATGTTTTTGAGATTTCTTAAATGCCATATTCTATGGATCTCTGAAGTACTTGAAGAAGACTTGCCCATCTAAAATATATGTGATCTTGAAAATATATCTAATATAATTGTAAGTTTGATTGTAATGTCTAACTACTAACTTGCATTTCTTTATATCCTAATTAGTTGGTAATAACTTTCCTTGACTAGTAATTTGTATTACATTGCATGATACTTCAAACAAACAGGAATATATGTACAGTGACAAAATTAATCTCAACCTTATCTCAATATACAAAATTTGTATACAATATACAAAAAATCAAATCCAATGTAAAATATTTAAAGCTAGTAATTTCTTTTTTTAAACTAGATTCAATAATCTACCCTTATATCCTATTATGTCTGCACGCCTTTTTTCTTTCTTTCTTTTTTTTAACAAGAACCATCAGTCTAATTTCTCTTGTTTAGCTTTTTTCTAACCATAACCAATAACAATTTTTAACCAATTACCCTAAACAATGGCAATCATCCATAACTCATTGAAAAACCAAAAATCACCCACCCCACCTCTTGGGAATGTGGGAGTCATTTGAAACCAACCAGTTTTCAAATCAAGACATGGAGACTTATTATTAGTTATGAATGCTTAACCTTATCTTATGTTTGTCCCATTAGCTTGTGTAATTTAATTTAACCTATTTCTCTTCATCTACATACATTTAGCCTTATGGCTTTTTATCTTTTCTTTCATTCTATATGTCCTACTTTTTCTGCTTCTTACATGTCTGTCTGCCTGGCAGCTACCTGGCTTAAATTTACTTCCTGCTGTCTTGGGGGTGGGGCGCGATGGCATCTTTAGGGGATCCTGAAAAGAAAAGTGCTATTGAATGTCAAGTCCTGAAATATGTAGCTGTATTATTTGTTATCCAGTCTCTGCATAACAGAAGAATGCATGGCTTTGTCTCAGGTCCTGGCTAGAGTAGTCTGTGAAACTGGTTCATCTTAGCTAGTGACCTTGAAATTGTCCTGAGCAGTTTGTAGTTCAAATCTGATCTTCTGTTGGTGTTTGTCAGCCTGGGGATTTTGTCATAGTCCAAGTTATATTCTTGTTGTGGAGCCCTATCTTCCTTTTGGATACTTCCAGATCACAATTAGGCATTGTCATAGATCACTGCAGAAAACTGATAAGAGACTAAAACCCAAAACAATATGCAGAAAGCTAAATGCAAACATTTTTATTCAGAATAGGATTAGTGACAATAGAACTGTCCCTTCTTTTTAGTCATTCTTCTGTCCCATATCAGGTGGCTCTTCTGATATGATACAGAGATTTTGCATTTTCCTTTAACAAGTATGCTTGGGTTTAGAGAAGGAGAGAGCCACACTCCAACTCCAAAGCCAGCTTTAATTTATAATTTAACTGAGACTTCAACTTACCTTGTAATTAAAGCTAGAGGTTAAGAAGAAAGATTTTACCACATGGAATGTATTGGTACCAATAAATGCAATATTCTTTTGCTTCTGAATTTTTCTGGATAGCCTCCCTACTGTTGTAGATGTCTATATGCCCAAGGTCTTTAAATTTCTTGAAGATGGTTATTTCTGGTTTTCTGTAAAATCAAAAGCAAAAACCTGCCCCAACCCTTTGTTTTTTCTTACAATTTAAAGAATTGTAGTATGGGTAGATGAGCCATCAATTCTTACTTTCATGAAGTTTCTCTGGTTCAAATCAATTCTTTACTAATTTTGATGGTACCCATAACTTTTTTTTACCTGTGGAAACAAAAGCAAAACCCTTCCCCAAACCTAACTTTGGGAAGGTTTCCTTTTTAATTTCTATCAGTTTTGATATGTAGTTTCTCCTGATTTTTTTTCCTCTTATATAGGTTTTCTATTATCCAGAGCAACAGGTTTTTATAATAAGCATTATATTTTTTGATCACTCTGGGAAGGGGTTACTTCTGAGATAACAGGAAAAACTTTAACTGAATTTGATATGGGGGCTTTGGGGGCTTTGGAGGCTTTCAAAGACTCCCTTTGGATGTTTCCTGAAGGCAAAATGTTACCTTGTTCCTTGTTGACCAACATTCATTAGTCCAGTGTCTACCTTTTCCATGCCTCCTGCATACTCCAGGAGGGAGGGGTGTTCTCTTGTGATTATTCCTTACAAAGGCACTGTTTCTGGGAACATCTTGATTACAATTTCTTTGTATATGACCTTGCCTTCCACAATTATAGCATTTAACATTTTGCCTTTTTCTTACACCTCTAGAAATGACCTCTTCTACCCAATTATCATCACCTTCATAAAAATCTGCATTAATTGTTTTACGAATCCAATCCTCTAAGGGTGCTGACCTTGTTTTTAATGGTCTTATTATTTTTTTCCATTGTGTATTAGCATTCTCAAATGCCAGGGATTCGATTATTATTTGTTGTGCTTCTGAATCCGGTACTATCCTATTTACTGCTGCAGATAATCTCTGCAAAAGTCTGTAAAAGTTTCCTTTGGGCTTTGAATTATTTTTGTGAATGATTTGGTTTTCTTTCCTACTTCTTCTATTCAATCCCAAGCATTTAGTGCTCCTATGCAGCATAAATCAAGAGTGTGTTCATTGTATAGGGATTGCCTTTCAATATCAGAATATTCTCCATCCCCAAAAGTTGGTCTTGGGAGACTTCTATGCCCCTGGCTCTGCTTCTTTGTTCTATTATTTTAGCCTCCTCCTTCCACAATGTTTGTAAAAGTGGCCCTGGTTCCAAAACAGCAGTAACCATATCTGATCCAATTGCAAGAAGACCATGAATTCAACATTTGTTTTACAAGTGGTAAATGCATCCCATATGTCATAGTCACATCTTTAGCCCTTTTTAGTTCTAGCATATGTACCGGAGCCCAATTAACTTCTCTATCTTTATCCCCTTTTGATTTTTTTTAATAGTTACTGGGTATATTAGTGTTGACTGTCTGATAACCTTAGGCTGTTTTGTTGTAGCCTTAGATGAGGTTTGTTCCTCTGTTAGTGTTTGAATGTCTTTGAGTTCCCTCTTAATAGACTTTTTAAAGACTTCTTGGCATTCACATTAATTGACTTTTTAAATAATAAAACAGAAATAATCCTACCAATAATATTTATAATAAAAAATATGATAAACATTATGAGGATAATCCCATCTACTTTATTTATCTTTTCCTTTACTGGTTCTAATATCAAATCGTCTAGAGAAAGATCGCAGAAAGACCAAGCATTCTCCATTGCCTTAAACAAATTCTCTCCCTTTTTAAAAAAATTTGTTTTACTCACCAATCTAGTCAGTGACAATTCAAATGGTTGTGAAGTGGGGCAGCTATCTAGTGTGATAGCAGCCCAAGGAGGGGTTCAGAAAGAGAAAGAACCTGCAACCCACCAGGAGAAAGAGGCCACTGTTTGAAAAAACTTACCCAGATAAAAGTGAAACAGAAACACATGTGGCCGGGTCTGCCTAAAGCTGGAGGCTAACTGAACAGCCTAAACCAGCTGATAATTACTCTTCCAGTCACGTGTTGTTCTGGCCGCTAAGCAGCTTTTTGGGGGAGGTAATTCATGCCCCAAAATTGAGTACCAAATATAGCATGAATTTGGATTGTAATAAAGGAGACCCAGAGCCAAATATTGGGGGAAGGCTAAAACATCAGAGAGAGGAAGCATCACAGTCAGTTCTTACCCAGCTGTCTTGCAACTTGCTCAGCCTCACTCCTGGTCTCTTCTGTCTGTTTCTTCTGTCTTTGTCTGGTTTCTATGAGCACTCATATACCGTATCCCATCCAGGTTAGAATTAAAGGCGTATAGCCTTCAACTCACAGAAACAGAAGAATTTCTGTCTCTGGAGTTATGGGATAAAGGATGTTGCTCACCACTCCCAACTTTCCCTGTGCTGTAATTAAAGGTGTGTGTGATTAACTCAGCTGTTTATCCTTGTATTTAAGGACAAAGGGTTTCTTGAGCTGTCTGCCTAAGATTTGACTGTGTGGTCTCTCTGATATCCCAGGATTTATTAAATATCTAACACATATCCACAGAATTGCTTTTAGACAAAGAAGTACACTACTCTGACCTGAAAGTAGGAAAAAAATCCCTGATGAAATACAGAAAAATGCTAGAGAATATGTCTTCAGTTTCTACTTAAACTTCTTTTAAGACTTATGATCTTTCCTGAACCCTCATTTGGAAGTTCTAGCATGGCCTCTCTAGTATGTATGGATCTCCTCTTCCTTCACTCCTCTCCTATTTCAGTGTTTATTAAGGAAAGAAATACTACTGAGAGAACCTGTTTATGAACCAGAGCTCTGAGGTGTGGGATACAGTTCCATTATCATAGAGAAGACTTTAAAAACTGAGTAAATATGTAACATATAGTATGACAGCAGGATAGCTGATGATGAATTTTAAGTTATACAATGAACAAAAAGGAAACTGGGGTGGGTGGAGTGCAGGGTTTTAAACTGGGAAGTAAGGGGAGTCATGACAAATCTGAGCCAAGGATTGAAGGAAGTCTAGAGTATGTCGTGAGACTCTCTTTGGGAGCAGTATTCAGAAAGGGGAGAAATAAAAGGAAGATTTGATGGTAGGAATATGCTTTGCCTGGTCAGAGACAGGCAAGTAGGGAATGTCACTGAAATTAAGCAAAGGGGCTAGTTAGAGAAGGGCTACAGGAGTTGTCTTGGGGCAAGGTCTCCATGGACCACAAAGCCTTGAGAACCATTGCTAGGCTTTTTAAAAATACACCAATGGTCTCAAAGTATTGATTCCAGCCTCTCAGCAGCTGCATACCTGGAAAGGCAGGAAGTGCAAGCTGCCAGGCCCACTAAGGTGACTTGGACCCACTAAGCTTCCAACATACTGCTCTAAATGATACAGGGATCATCTGAAAGCATCTTTTCTTTCACGGAGTAAAGCTCTACCTTTTGGCTAACCAGAGCTGCACAGTGAGACCTGCTTAGGAGCAGTTGGTAGCTGCTGGGAGAGAGAGTCAGTTTTCTTTAAAGGTGTGACCTCTTGGTAGATAGAACATGCTCAAGGAAGACCATACATCTTGATTATGATGTCTTATCACAGCAATAGAAAAGCCACTCTGGCAATCTCCTCTATTCAGCTCATTCCTTAATGTTTGCAGGAAAATATCACTGTATCTTTATCTATTGAGAATGTGTACTCATTTGGGTATTACTTGTATTGCTGAGTTGCTGAAAAACTTTCAAGTATCTATTTCTGGACTTCATCAGCCCCTGACCCATCAATCTCTCATACTCATAGAGTCAGGTACATTTGGCTCCAAAGGTCACTTAAAAATATTTTACTGGGCTTGGGAGATAGTTCAGTCAGCAAAGTGCATGCCTTGCTGGCATGGGGATCTGAGTTTGATTGTCAGAACCCATGTAAAAAGTTGGGTATGACAGTGTGCAGTTGGAATCCCAGTTTCAGGAAGCAGAAACAGGAAGCTCTCCAGGACTCACTGGCCAGGCAGCCTAACATACTTGATGATTTCCAGATCAGTAAGAGACCCTGCTTTAAAACAAACAAACAAAAACCAAAGTGAGTTGCTCCTGAGAAATAATAGCTGAAGCTGACTTCTGACTGCCATAATTCATCCTAAACACATTTGTGTACACCCATACTCCCACACACACATACAAACAAGCTTGTACACACCCATACACAAAATATTTCATTATTTATTAGCCTCAGAACTGAAGTCCCATCTTGAATGACAGGTCTGTCACTTTGCAAAATGGTGATGCGTGGTTTTTCTCAAGTTTCAGTGGGGCTGGGTTTTGTGGGATCAGGACAGCCAGTGAATTTGTGAGCCTCTGGCTGCTTCATTTATTAATGTTGACAGTGACAGGTGATGAGTGAAATGGATGTTTGCAAGAATTGCATGCATCTCCGTTTATTCGATTTGTTTGAAATTAATCTTAGAGTTTCTACAACATGGAATGCTAAACACATGTCACTTATTTTGAACTTAATCCAACACATGGGAATGTTTATGAGAATTTGAGCGCTTCAGACTCATTCACGGAGCTAGACTATTGACACAATCTGCCTCTGCCTTCTGAGACCTGTATTCGTCATGGACAAGTGGATGCTGCTCTTTTAAGAGTTCAATTGCTGAAATCATTATTGTTGTGTCTGAGAAGAATGAGATTGTTAATTGTGTTTACAATATAATTGTGAATAAATAAATAAAGACCATTAATATTTTATCATAAGTGTTAGGATTTGCTAGGACAGCATTCATCACTTCGGGTACCACAGTGGTAGAATTTTACTGCCAAGTGCTATTGATTGTTAATGACTGCCTGGAGCTGTGACAGAAGTGTTCTGTGGTTGAGGATGGCTTCACAGACAAAGGGAGTCATGTTTAGTAGAAGCTATCTACCACAGAGGTGGGGTTGGTGAGGGAGTCGGAAGCCAGCTAATGTCTGCCTATTCTGTAGAAGTGAGAAAGTGAGCTATACCGGGCTATTGAGCAACCATTCAAAATTTCCAAGTCCAGTGTTCTGCTCAGCTCCCACATGAAGATGCTTGCCTCTCTCTCCTTGGGACTTCTCTCTGAGCTCAGTTGCCTTCTGGTTGCCACTCCACATAGTATAATCCTTTGATTTTTTTTGGTCTGTAGCCTCACTCACATGTGATACTCATGGTTCCCAGGGCATCTCCATCTTTCCTTGTCTCATGTGGAAATGGTGATCACTTTCGTCTTGGAGCATTTGCTTACCTCTGACACGCTAATTCAAACCACAAGCTCCTCCCCTATCTCTCTGGTCTTTACTCCATTTTAAGAAATTGTGCAAGTCTTTTCTAGGCTACTGAGGCCTTCCTGGTTTCTTTGACATTTCTCCTCAGACTAACCAATTCTTGATTTCCTACAAATCTGGGCTGGTTTCACATGAAAAGAATCATATCATTTCTACTGCAAATAAGTAAATAAATAAATAATAAAAAACCTAAAACCCAAACCAGATGAACTATAGAGAACTGAGTAGAAATGAAAAGTTTCACAGAGCTTGCTCTTGGCTGCCTTTCTAGAAAGATTTGTAAAACTTCATAAACTAACTTCTGGGAGGCAGCAGAATCAGAAAGATAAAGCATTGAGCAGAAGAGAAACACTTAGGATGCTTTTAGTGATTTACCATTTTGGGCAAAGTCTAAGCACCAAGGTACTGCCAACATCCTGCTTTTACCAAAGGTCCACTTTAATTCTGCTAGATCACAGTTGAGGGAAAACGCAGACATCTTGTGTATCTTGGCATGCAAGAAGCCAGCAAGTAGGTCCTAGAGAACACTGTACACTCTCATGGCCCTATGCCATTTCTGCCCACTAAACACAGCAGATGCCCTAAAGGGCACCCTGGTTTTCTTCTATTCTTGTACAAGTGGCCATGACTATCTAACCCTAAATTTTAGCACATAGCACAAAGAGCTTGAGAAAAGTAGGCTTTCTTATGTTCCTAAGAAGCTCTTTCTCTGCACCTAGGGCACCCATCATGTCTTGCTGTACCTCAGAACTGTGAGTTCATCCTTCTAATACTCTTTGAGATGCATGGACAGCCTCTTCATCTACCACCTGCTACAATAGGTCTTTAACCCTGAGGTATGGCATGCAAGGCTCCCTCCTGTGCAAGCAGGCATGGATGTGTGGACAATTAAAGCAGCTTATTTGGGAGGGGCTAGCATCACTTTCCTCACTGGTCCACACTGCGATTGCCTTGTCTGTGTTTAGTCTTTGGCTTGCTGGCAGTGAGTATCCTGGGTTTGGACCACCCATTTGCTTTATCTAAAGCTTCTCCTTTCTGGGTTTCTCTTGTCTCTGTCCTACCAAATTTTGGTTGCCCCTCCTCAGGATGATGCTTTATCTTAGAAATAAGATTTAGTTGGTGAGCTTCAAAGAGTTTTAGGGTCCAGGCTGATTCAGAACCTTCTATCATTACTGCCCTACACTCCTCTTGTACTCAGCCACAAACTGCACCCTATGGAATCCCTTCCCATATGAAGGAATGGTTTTCTTTTGGAGGCTCTCGTGATTTGGGGGACCTCTCTTGCCATAAGGATGGTGGTTTGGCTTACATATTTGGGTATTTATTAAGATCATTGATTTTCATGCAGCCTTGGTTCTGACTTACCAGCTACAAAGTCATTTTCTCATAAAGTGGGAACTGAAGGCAAAACAATAATCTTTCAATTTTTGTTACCATCTTATGTGTGAAAATCATATGAGTGGGGCTAGGGAGATGGCTCAGTGGGTAGACAGCTTGCCCCTCAAGTTTGAAGGACTGAGCTTTGTCTCTAGAACCCACATATAAAAAGCTCACTGTGACGGTGCACACTTGTAATCTCAGCAGTCTAGAGAGCCAGGAAGATCCCTGCAGCCCCTTCCTTGGTCAGCCTAATAAAGGAGCAGGTCCTAGGCCAGTGAGAAATCTTGTCTCAAAACAAACAAACAAAGAAAAAAGTTTGTAGTGCTCAAGAAATGACAGTTACGACAGTCACCTGGCCTGGACATGCTCTTGTGTGTGTGCATGTGTGCACACACCTGCTACACATACACATGCCATACACATCACACTCACACAAAAATCATGAGTAAATAAGAATTACTTATGACTAGAAGTTATCTATACATATACATTTGCACACACCTACTACACATGCCACATAGGATGCCATACACATCACACCACACACACACATAAAATGAGTAAATAAAATATTACTTATGGCTTAAAAGTTATCCTTAGTCTTGTTAAGAAAAAGAATTTTGTTCCAGTCTTAATGTCAGAGTAGGTCTCCTCCAGCAACCAGCCAGCACCCTCACAACACTGGCATTTTTGACCATGCTTTACTCCTCCCATGATTTCTAAATTGGGCAAAATATACCCTCTTTCTACCCACTGCCCATTTCCTGGGGAAATAAATGTCATTCTAGTTTTGTAGGGAAAAAATAATCAGGAATCTCCAGGTTGCAATATGTAGGACACTTTCTGGACAGTGGCATCAGTGATGTAAATGAGCTCTAAGCATCCTTTGTCATGCATCACTCATTCAAGCCTTAAGGTCTGAAGAGAGGTGAGTTGGCCATTGTTCCTGTGAGTTGTTTGTTTGGAAACAAAATGAAAGTAATATTTTGGTACAGGTAGCATAGGAGGTAATAGCAGGAAACATGATATAATAGGCACTTCTGTAGTAATTGAAAGAGAAACTTGGTGTTGGAATTGGGTAAGGGAAAGGCAGATTTCCATTGCAATGGATCCTTTTGCTTGGCCCAAATCCAGGTTTAAGCCCTTAAGTACAAATCTCAAGCACCAGGAAGGAAGGAAAGAAGGGAGGGAAGACTAGGAGGTTTCAGCCAAAGCGGCTGTCATTCACACATCCATAACTGCATCTGCTCTGTCCCCAGAGAGAGACAGCCTGAGATCTTGCTATTCTTAACTTCCCCTGAGGACTTCTGGCAATGGTGTTTTACTGTTACATACAGTCTACGTTGGAAGTTAGGTAGCACCCAAGTGCATCATATAAAATCATAACAAAAATGAAAAGAAGACAGAAGAGAAATTCATGACTCCACTAGGAGAGAAATACAGAGGCCATAGCCACCTCCACGATTGACATGACAGTGTGTTTGATTTTATAACTTCTTTTATTTTTGACTTTATGTAGCATATCAGCTAGTTGGGGTTCTTTCCTAGGTCAGAGGTGTCCACTGCCCTAGATTCACATCTAAGGGATAAGGAAACTGGGCTGTTGATAACCCTGCCTAGGTATTCATGAACATCAACCACTGTGAATGATGTCATGAGCAGTATCTCAGGAGATTCTTTGAATTTATTCTCTTCCCTCCTTGCACAGCAGCAATCCTATGCATCATCTAATATACTACAAAGTCATATTTTGGTGTGTTTTTCCAGTTGTATAAAAAGCCCCAGACATCCAAGAGGCCATACTTCCAATGAAGTGGAACAATTATATTTTTCTCATGAAAATGTACCTCTGCTGACAGGTAGGAGAGAACAGTAGTTATGGGCATATGAGCTTAAACTGATTGGTGGGAATTAGCATTTCTCCAAGCTCAGTAAAATGTGGTCAATGAAGTGCTTTTTTAAAAAACAACTGTATTTGATGTTATGGTGACTAAATAAATTATTACATTTGAATCATTAAGGAACACATTGGACACCCAAGTGTTTATTAAATATTAGCTATTAAAACCCAGGGATAAATAATCAGAATGCAGTGACAAGACAGAAGATACAACATAATCAGGAGATTCACCTATTATAGCTGTGGCTCATAAACAGCCCCCACTGCTACACATGTGTGCACACTCTCCTAATATTACTTTCATGCCTTCATCTCTGAATCTGAGAATTATGTCAGTGGAAGCAATAACACCCTTTATTTGTTGCTTACCCAAAGCATACACTATTTCCTACAAAATATACTCTAATCTCACAAGATTTATCCCACAACAGTACTGATGGTTACAAAGGTCATATCTTTGTTCTCTA
This sequence comes from Sigmodon hispidus, assembly GCA_004025045.1. NCBI lineage: Eukaryota > Metazoa > Chordata > Mammalia > Rodentia > Cricetidae > Sigmodon > Sigmodon hispidus. Next base: position 92,608 of record PVIH01007930.1, read on the forward strand.
AATTCATTAAGAATGATGGGTACATGATGAGACCAGTGAACCCTGTGGGTATTGGTCCGCTCACTGTCTTATTTTCTGTAAAATGAATTATTTAATAGGAGATAATGTGTATGTGTGTGTTTTCAGGACAGGGCTAAAGGCGTTTATTTAGACCATGGATGACATGTGACAAAATGATGTTAGAGAAGGAGAAAAATCCTGATCCAGAATATGGTTTTGTGTAATGCTTTGGGAGCAGGAGGGGCACCATTGCTTCTATGTGGAAGGGTCCTGTGTAACCAGCCTTCCACAAGAGCCTAGGAGATCACCCTGAAAAGTAGAACTCATCTGGAGCAGGGTTGTTAGCCATCCCTTCTGAGGGTTAATGAGGGGAAGACTTACTCTGTGTTCTACTTCTAATGCATAAGAAGATATGTTTCCACTCATTCACAACATACTCTATATTCTAAAGAATGGAATCCTACTACCAGCTTAGCTTGGTTCATGGGAACCCTGAATAATGCTATGGTTTTAATTGCTTAAACACACACATACACGCTCACACAAATTTAGTGTCTACAGGAACACAAGTTGATCACCTCGCATTTCTGAACAGTAGAAACTTTACCCAGATATTATCTGATAGGGTTAGGTTTCTTTCCAGAAGAATATATTTTTTGTTTGGTTTGTTTTGTTGCTTTTTTATTATTGTTGTTGTTTTGCTTTATCAAGATGTTAACAGAAATTGGGGCTTTGAGGGTGATTGTACAGAGAGGCCTTGGCTTCCATGCTGGTGTCCTCTGGTGACTCAAGGTCTCCTCCTGTATTTTCAAAACCAGCAATTACAGGCTGCATCCTTCTCACACTTTAAATCCTCCTGTGCCAGGTAAGAGTCTTCACTTTTCAGAACTTGTGTGTTCAGGCCAGGCTTGCCAGGGTAATCTTCTTGTCTCAAGAGACATCCACTTCATGGCATGTGTAAAGTTGCCTTCAACAAGTAACATGAAATTCATAGTTTTAGGATTAGCATTGGGATTAAGTATTGGGTTAAGTATGGGTTTAAGAAGGCTGTGGATTTGTAGGTACACTCAAGGCAAGGAGAGCGGTATGGTGTTTTCTGGTTCTCTGTGGTGAACAGACTCCTTCATGATGTCCAAATGATCTAGAGAGGCTGCCATCTACTTGTGAGGAGGAGAAAAACTGCACTCAATAAAGCAGATTGGCCACTGGTTTGTGAACAGGAAATACAACTCTGGACATACTTGGTGGCAGGGATGGTACTATCTCCACCTGGGGGTGACCTGCCATGTAGTGTGTCTGGATTCGTGTTTCTAGTTCATCAGTTACTGACCAACTCACCACACTGGGAACATCTCTGGAAGCTTGTTATTCTGTATGAGCCTCATGAACATTGGAGAAGACTGATTCATACCTTCTGATTCTCTGAAGAGGGAAAGGTTTGATCACACAGACCTCATTCCTTCTATCTCCCTGAATGTTTGACTCAACCATTAGCACAGATCTTAACTCAGTTCATCATGCTTTCTGGCACAGAAGGAAGAGAGAGATACTGGTCAAAGGAGAATTAAGACATCTTTGAGAAAGCCATAAAGGGGTCCCATCAAGTGAGTGAAAGAAAATGGTTTCTAGTGTTCCTCTAGTTGGTGGAAATTGATGAGGAGGGGAGCATATGTCAGGTTAAGAACTCCATACTCAACAGTAAGGCTCTGCTGATTGGTTCTAATGAGGAGACTGGGGAGCAGAAACACCTACCAACAGAGTCATACTCAGGTCTTACCAATTCACTGCTTTCTTCTAGGCCTCATCTCTCTGTGGCAGTGGCTAAGCCAGAGAACAGGACAGCCCTCGAATGAGTATTTCCACCCCTCTATTTTCCCAGGTGTTTGATGGTAGCATCAATTTCTATGATTCTTCTAGGCTGTGGGTGCTATTTTATTACTATAATGGAATCATGATATATAAAGCACTCCTGTCTTTTCTCACCATGCTCTTACCACTTATATTGAAGGATTTTATGGGAATATTTGTTCCAATAATTAAGACACTGTTCTAGAGTGTTCAAGTGATATAAATGAAAACCCTGTTTATCCCATTCCTGACATCGGCCTCCATTCAAGTGTTCTATCACTATGGTGGTCCAGGTATCCTGCAATTAGTATCACTTAATACCTGATGTTCAATGTGCATTTATATTGAGTCATTGACCTTTGCCAGAAGATATATACCAGCAAAAAATGTTCTTCCATAATTTCATAATACATGCAATGTATTTTGATCTTATTTCACCCATGCCCATCTGGCCAAGCCTCCTATCCTTCACACAAGTCCCCATCTTTTTACTTTTACATTTTTTTGGTGGCCCACTGCATTTCTTTAGGGTTGCTGTAGCCAGAAGTCCCAGCCTGTTCCTAAATACCCATCAACAGCTTCTGAAAGAATTGACTTGAAGGTTTAACATTATTTAAAACTGATCATTATTAGCTCAGGCTTATTACTAACTAGCTCTTACATTTACATTAACCCATAGTTCTTTTCTATGTTTAACTATGTGGCTGGGTACCGCTTCTCAGTAAAGCATTCTCGTCTTGCTTCCTTTGTGCCTGGCTAGTGACTCCTGACTAGACTTCCTTTTCCCAGAATTCTCCTAGGCTGGTTGGGTGGCTACTGGCCAATCAGTGTTTCATTAAACCAATTTAAGTGACGAATTTTTACAGTGTACAAGAGCATTATCCCACAGCAAGTTGCTTGCACAGCATGAATGGGGTTGTCTACTCAAGCAAGAACAAATTATCAGTGGCTATACCACTCAAGAATGTATGACTCCCCAGTGACTATCAGCCAAGTGAGGATGGGTTACAAGCCCCTCCTTCACTCTCATCCAGAATGGAATGTCTGTGGACTCACTCTTCTTCAAACAGCCACTGCTGCTGCTCGTGGTGGGATCATGGGTGCACGAGCCATGTCATATCCACAAAGCAGACTTTTTACTTCTTTCTATCCTTCAGCTCTCATAGGTTTTCTATGCCCTCTGTAGGGCGCGGTTTGCCTTTGCACAGCTTGCCGGCGCCGCTTATGCTAATTAGGCATCAAGTAGTAACCAATCCAATGTGCCTATGGCATCGAGAAAGGACCTATCTGATGCGGTCCTCAAATATGTTAATGAGCCATTACTTTGGGCCAATCACCAGCCATATGCTAATGAGACTACTTTGAACCAATCATTGGCTGTATGTTAATGAGGCATTGTGTTGCGCACCAATCACGCGCCAGGCTCCCCTATATAAGCAGGCTGAATTTCAGGCTC